>CAUYQV010132763.1:0-22993 GCA_963574575.1 Galagoides demidoff
ATCCACCCCTTTCCTAAAGAATGGTCGGGCTTACAGGGGTACAAGTGAAGCTCTCTAAGAGTAGAATCAGAATGTTTTAAAACTAAAACTGAGAAAATGACATGAAGGCTGTGTTGATCAGTTTGATGGAAGTATTTCGGATTGCATGTGAAAACCCCACACTGTACCCCAGAAGTGCATTAATGTACATAGTTACCATTCAATAAAAAAAAAAAAGAATGTTCAGGCTTTACCATCGATGACCAGTAGAGGACACAAAGTGCTTCTTATAGTCATTGAAACCTGGACCAGCGCATGCATGGGCATTAGCATTATGTAATATGAGCACATATACGTTATTATGATTGGAGGAGACTGTGACACTTTAATTTGTTGTTCTGTGTTACCGACAACACATGAGGATAGGTAGCTTATTATAAACAATATACATATCTGAGAGAATATAATCCTTAATATTGTTCCAAACTAAAGAGAATTTTAGAGATGATTCTATGCCAAATCCCTCATTTAATGGAGGAGGAAACTTATTTTTGAGTTACTCAGAGACTAGCCCATGTCACACAGCTTCTTTTCAAGGAAATCCTGGGTAGTCATACCCCAAATCTTTTGATTCCAAGTCCAGATTTTGTCTCACGCTGTACGTGTCTCTGCAGACTATGCTTTCCAACTCTAACTTATCTTTTCTGGGTTGAAATAATGCATTAATTCAACATATGTTTTTATTTCAGGTACGTTAATAGGTGGTGGGGACAGATTGTTAAGCAAAAATGGTGTTTGATTGTGGGACTATGAGAAAATGTGAGTAGAAGCTGTAACACAATAAGAACTTCAGAGATAATGTTAGGTTTCCCCAGATAGGTACTTTCTGTGAATGCGCAGCTAGTTTTGTTTAATGATTTTGCTTTGCCATCTTTTTCTAAAAAAAAAAAAATAGGTACTCTATAGTTATATTTAACTAATCATTTCTTCTTAGACAATTTACTTAAATAACCATAAGATAAAAATTATGAAGAAGAGAAGCATTGGGTGGGAAAATCCTTAAAGTACATAGTAGTCCCCAATGAAGAAGAAAAAAGCAGAAATCCTTCATCTGCAAGACAGTCATGAATGGAGACTAACTAGAAAATTTAGGAGAAACATACAAAAAAATTAAAATATCTTGGGAAATAGATATATTTTATAAGCAAAAGTTATGGTGATTTCCCACCTCATAGTACTCACAGATGCTTTTTTTGCAATGTCTTCTCATTTTATCACTTATGCCAGACACTTTTATTTTTATAATGTATGCAACATAAATACATTTTAAAGCACTTCATCAAAGCAGAATTGCAACTCTTCTTTGTAGACCAATATCAACCTCATTCCTCTGTCCCCAGCCCTTCCAATACAGGTGAACACATACACACAGTGAATGCCTAGGCAGGTAGCTAAAACAAGGTTTTAAAGAGAGGGAAACTCTTTATTGTCTCCCCCACCCTTCTTCTCCCTATATCCTATTAGAGCAAAATGTAGGGGAAAATTCTTCCCTACACACACACATACACATACACACACACAATTTTCTTTTGTTGCCCAATTAATTTTTAAGCAAACAAATGTGATCTTAGTTTAAAATAATTTTTTTGGTGAACTGGCTGGCAAACTGTAGAACACTGAAACTGGACCCACACCTTTCACCATTAACTAAGATAGACTCTCACTGGATTAAAGATTTAAACTTCAGACATGAAACCACAAAAATACTAGAAGAAAGTGTAGGGAAAACACTTGAAGAAATTGGCCTGGGCGAACATTTTATGAGGAGGACACCCCAGGTAAAAAAAAAAAAAAAAAGAATGCTATTATCAAAAGATAAGGAGAGATAACAAGTGTTGGCAAACACTTTGGACTCAAAAAAAATATTATTACTCACTGTTGGTGGTAATGTAGAGATTAGTGTAGCCATTATAAAAATGTGGCTAATAAAGAAATTAAATATAGAACTGGCAAATCAACCAACAATCCCTTTCCTGGTTATATTACTGAAGGAATTAAAATCACCCCATTTTTAAGATATCTAAACTTCCCTGTTTATTGCAGCATTATTCACAGTAGCCAAGGTATGAAACCAACTCATGTGTACATCAAAACGCAAATAACTAAATTGTCATGTGTGTGTGTGTGTGAATGAATGAATATTATTCAGTCTTAAAAAAAAAGAAGGCAATCTTGCCATTTGTAGTGACATAGATGAACCTGAAGGGCATTGTGACAAATGAAATAAACCAGACAGTGAAAGACAAAAATAGTGATAATCAAGGGCAGGGCTGTGTGGTGAAGGGGAGATGTATGATAAAGCATACAAAGGTGCCCATATATAGGATTATATCAGATGGCTAAGTCTAGAAATCGAATAAACAACATGAAGATTTTATTATAGTTGATAATATTGCATTGAGTTTAGGATTTTTTTTAGAAGAGTGGATTTGAGGCACTTTTACCACACACACATACACACATGCACACACACAAAGGATAACTATGTAAGATGATAAATATGTTTAATTTGTTTTAGTCTAATAGATATTTTGGCATGGATAAATATATCAATCATCTTCTGCTCCTTAAATACATGAAATACAAAATTTACTGATTATTTAATATGTACTGGACTGTATTTGGGGAACAAAATTGAACCAAGAAATCAAAAATCCTTGTTTCCCAGAGCTTATTTCAGTGAGCAATAAATGTTAATTATCAATATTGTTATCATCATTGTTATCACCATCTTCATTATACTGAATATCATTAAAGAGGTGTCCAAACACTGCCTAGAAATTTTAGCGTCTCTGAAAATTGTTAGCTCCTTCAGGAAAGCATTCTTGGTGGGTCATTAGGCCCATTGGAACACTTCACATCATGGCCAATCAACTGTTTATTACACATCAGGGTCTTAGTGCACCAAAGGTTATTATACTAATTTGTCTAGCTTCAAGGATTAATAGTGGGTTGATACATGTTCAGTCATAACATTAGGGAATAAAAGAGTTAAAGGAAGACAGGCCCACCAAATCCTAAGCAGCAGGTGCAATTCCAGAGCTATAGTGTTCCTTTCATCCCATTTTTCACTGCAGGAGCGAAACCAGGAAAGGAAACATAAAAAATATATTTTTCAAATTTTTGAATGGATCTCCCAGAAATACAAAAGAGAATACAGAGGCTCCTCTAGTGGGCAGATAAACGGCCTCTTCTCTTTCAATTAAAAGGAAAGTGGGGTGCCTCTCTGTTCAGTAGTTGGAATCCTGTTGGCAATATGTAGAGTCTGCAGATGTAAACACAAGTGGCAAACACAGAGATCAGAGAGAAATTCAAGCCATTAATAGCAACAATATCAGTCATTTTGGGGAAAGTCCTTCTCTTTGCGCATCTGGGCAATGAATCCAAGACACAGCAAGAAGAGAGGCCCACATAGGATTTTGAAAGATAACCTGGATCAGAGGAAGAGAGAACAATTTGCCCTTGAAAAGTTGTGTGGACACAGGTACAATAAACAAAAAAGTGATCTCGCCCCAAGTAGGAGAGCTATGATACAAGTTTCTACTGAGGAAGACTGTGCTTCCAAGCAAGCTCTATATCTGTATAACACATATTCAGGAAGTATTTCTCTGTATGGGCAACCTAAGTTTTCCAAAACTGTGACTTCTAAACTGAAAGCTGAAAGATGACTAAAACTTTTCATTTAGATGGGCTGTGGCAGTGATTCTCAACTTTCCTAATGTCGTGCCCCTTTAATACAGTTCTTTGTGTTGTGGTGACCCCCAACCATAAAATTACTTTTGTTGCTACTTCATAACTGCAATTTTTCTACTTTTATGAATCATAATGTAAATATCTGATATTAGGTGGACCCTGTGAAAGAGTTGTTCCACCCCCAAAGGGGTCATGACTCACAGGTTGAGAACTGCTGGGCTATGGAGACAGGGAAGTGAAAAAGACATGAAGAGGCATAGAAAAAGACCTTGTTGTTCAGTCTGGGTGAAAAAGTAGGCAGAAGCCAGGTAGTACTTCACATTATAAACTGTGATACCAAAGGCACCCACATCAGAGGGGAATTTATAGATATACCATTAACTTTTACTGTCATTCATTTAGCACTGTAATTTAACCATTTAGTAGAAGTACAGTTCATAATGTTATCAAGTTTATAATTAGATATGTATCTAATGTATAATTAGATCATATATCAAAAAACATGTTTAAATATATTCTATATTATAATATATACTGAATTATTATAAAGCAATTAAGTATGAATTATCGCTACTTTTTCATCAAGCATTTATTGAGCACCTACTCTCTGCTAAACACTTTTGTAAGTGCTGGGTTCAATATCTTGAGCTAGCCAGGAAAGGCCTCTGCCTTCATGAAACTTACAATCATGGGAAGGGGAGAAAACAAAAAGCAGGCAAAAAAAAAAAATTCTTACATATTTCACATACTAAAAAGTTTTATGTAAAAATATGGCCCAAATCCATAATAGAGATTAACTATAAGGTGAGAGAGTAAGAATTTGGGGGCTTTAGATAGGGTGTTCAGTTTATACCTCTCTGTAGAGATGGCATTCAAGTCTCAACTTGAATGACAAAGAGATAGACAGTAGAGTATTCCTGGCATATAAACCTAAAGAGTTAAAGGTAATGGAACTCAAACAAGCCTAATGTGATCAAGGGATATAAAGAAAGGCAATGTGAATTGAATGTTATAAGTGAAGAAGTGCGTGGTATGAGACAAGGTTGGACAAATAACGACTGGCTAGAATAAGCCAGCCTTGGAAGTCAGGGGAATTGGTATAAATTTCATTTTAAATTAAAAACTAGGCCGTTGCCATCTTTGATCCTTTTGAAGTTCCTTATAAAGAGTTCTAGAAAATGTCAAGGGATGTATGTGTCTGACATGTGCTTGTCAGTTAGTCCTCTTGGATTGCTAATAAAGGCATGGTATGGTATCTCTATTAAACACAGAGCAAATAATTAGTGAATTTGTTAAATTTAAAAGATCTTCATTGCATTTAATTTGTCAAGAAAATTTGAACAAAACCTACTCATTCACTTTAAAAGAGTAGGGGACTTAGGTCTACATTTTTATCATTTTTTTTTTAAATTCACACATCAGAACTTTGGATCCTCTTGTAAAGTCTCAGTGGAAAAATACACATGATAAATGACCCTTAACTGATTCTTTTTGTTAGTGCCAACCATGATAGCAAACACAAGTTTCCACTTTTCAAACACTCAGATTATTTTTTTAGTTCCTTGATTATGTGGTAAGTGCAGTCCACAACAGAAAATCAATACTGATGGGCAAGCACAGCATGGTCTATGTCCTTGAAGAGTTCATATTTCTAGAATAAGTGCCATGCAGAAATAGACTGAAAGCATGGATTAGAGACATGCATAATGAATGTGCTAACATTCCATTTCACGTATTGGTTTATGAAGAAGAAATTCTGAAAACCAAGGATATTGAGACTTGAATATTTCTAATTGATTAATGTTGCTACAAAATAAATGTAGCCTGGCTTCCAATTGAAAATGTCAAATACATAGAAATAGAGCATGGAACAGTGGTTACCAGGGACAGGAAAGGAGGGAAAATGGAGAGATGTTGGTCAACAGGTACAAAGTTGCAGTTATGTGGGATCCATATGTCCAGAGATCTAGGGTACAACATGAATATAGTGAATAATATCACACCTGACTTGGGATTTTTGCTAAAAGTAGATTTCAGGTACTTGCCCCTCTAAAGTAAATGATAATCATGTGAAGGGATAAATGTCCCCTACTCTTTTAAAGCAAATCAGTAGGTTAATTAGCTTAATGATAATAATCATCTTACCATGCATATGTATATCAAAATATCATGCTTTACACATTAAATTTTTATAGTAAAAATGCCACACACAATTGCTGGGATGAATCTTCAGAGAATTATGATGAGTGAAAAAAGACAATTTCAAAAGGTTATATACCATATAATTTAATTTATATAGCCAATATTGAGGTGTTCAAAACATAGAAATAAGAACATATTAGCAGTTACCTAGGGTTAAAGATAAAGGTTGGGGAAAGTTTGGTGCAGCTTTAAAAACTTTGTGTTTAAAAAAAAACACAAGGTACATTTGTTGTAACGGAATTGTGCTCTATCTTGACAGTATCAACAACAACATCCTAGTTGTGATATTGAACTATAGTTTTGCAAGACATTATACTACATAGTTTTGCAACATGTACTGTAGTTTTATAATATATTGGGGGAAAATTGTGAAGGGCACACTGATTCTCTGTGTGTTATTTCTTTTGATTACATGTGAATCCACTATTATCTCCAAATAGAATGTTGAATTAAAGTAAAATGTTACCAGATTCCTATATGTACAGTGGTACATATTGGCATACATAAACAACTAACTATGACTAACACTACCATGATAATTGTCCCTTTATTCAAATCTACACATAAACAAAGAAAATTACTTTAAATGGTGACTCAGAATTTTTACTTATTTTTTTTTCCTGGAAATAAATATAACTAAACATGAATTTCCCCTTCTTAGTACCATAAAACAAAATGAGAACAACCAGATTTGAAATGGTACAACAAAGGACAGGTGGTCTAAGAGTTAAATGTATCAATTTTTTGTCATATCGCTAAAGATATAATTTAACTTTCAAATAAAATAGAGATATAATTAAGAAAGTTTTTCGAGGCATGCTGCTGTAGGCAATATAAAATTAATGTGCATTTCTATAGAAGCATGAAAAAGTAAGAATTATCCATTTGGAATTTCCTTAGTTATAACCTGACAGGTAAGTCACTATAGATTAAATGTCATGTGTTTGACTGCTTTTCAAGTAGTGTCAAAAGTCACCTCCCACATTGTGAGTACAAAAAAAATCAATACTCTAACACCTCTAACAACAAATCACACTGCCTTCAAGCAAGGAAGCACTGGTCAAATCTTGGCATCCCCCTCCCACCCTTTCAAAACCAGTTTCTATCTGGCAATAGCTTACATATTAGAGAAAATTGATTACAGGGAGAGAACTGTGTTCATTTCCCCTCCAGGAGCACACTCCTCTGGTCCTGGCAACCAAATTGGTAATAATCTGTTCACAGTACAGCAGGAGAGCTTCACTCAGGCACCCAATCCCCTCTGCATTTATCCTAAAAATGTGATAATGACTATATCTGTTGTAGGTGCCAATCTGAAAAAAAATATAGATCCTGAAGCGCTAACCAGAAACCAGTATGTCTTTATCACCTTCCATTCTGGTCACTTCTCTTTGGCCTCTCAGACTGATACTTGGTAAAAGCTACAAAAGAATTTTGTATGAAGATAAATCAAACAATAAATAACTAGACTAAGTAGAAGCCTGATTGGTGCCTTCTCTATAAATATTTTTTAATCCATTATCAAATATATAGTGGGAACATATAATGTAAAGCAGGACAAGAGAGAATTGAAACACAACTAAGATTCCTAAAAACAAAAGGTCACATCTTGAATGATTTGTTTATACAAAACTTCCAAAACAGGACAATCCACAGAGATAGAAAATAGATTGGTATTCTCAGGGAGGGAGGGAGGTGAATGGGAAATAATTGAATAACATAACGTATAGAGGTTTTCTTTTTGCAGTGATGAAAATGTTTTGAAACTAGATAAAGGTGATGGTGGCACAATATTGTAAATCTACTAGTTGCTACTTAATAGTTCATTTTAAAATGGTAAATTGCTAATTTTATATCAAGGAATGTTTTTTAACTCAAAATATGGAGTTCTCAGTGGGGAACGGTGGCTCAGTCCTGTGAGCTAATCCAAGGAATGCTAATCCTGGCACTTTGGGAGGCTAAGCTGAGAGCCCTTCTTGATTCTCGGAGTTTAAGACCAGCCTGAGCAAGTGTTACATCTATCTCTGCTATAAAAACAACAACAACAACAACAACAACAACAACATAAAACCTAGCTGGGCATTGTGGTGGGTGCCTGTAGTCCCAGCTACCTGGGAGGCTGAGGCAAGAGGATCACTTGAGCCCAAGAGTTTGGGGTTTCTGTGAGCTGTGGCACCATGGCACTCTACCTAGGGCCACAGACTGAGGATCTGTCTCAAAAAATAAGAAAAACAATAAAATTCAGACTTCTCAACTATGTAGGTATGTGATCTTAGGCAAGTTTTGTGACCTTTCTATACCATTAACTTTCTCAGTGTTAGCATTGAGGTACTCAGGTAATGGGTTAGCATTACCTGCCTTATAGTTTAACTTCTATAAGGTTCTTAACATGGTGTGTAGGTGACTGAGTACCAGGCTTGTAAGAGCAGTCACCAGTTCTTGAGGGAGGCATTGGGAGCAGGACAATCTAACTAGCATGGAGATGTTTTGCAGTCTGGAGACAAACCCTCAAGCAACTGCATGTGTTAATGAGATATAATCAGTTGCCCATTAATAAGCAGGTGTTGAATCTTGGACATTTGAGGTGCACAGGTTGAAAGTCAAGCCAGTGGGGAAAGAGCACGTAGCAATCATTAATCATGTAGTCCTTGTGCTTGGGCCCCCCACACCTGTTGTATATTTCTTAAATAAAAGTCCACAACAGAGGTTACTCAGGGCTCTCCCTGGAATGTTGGGAAGACAATCTTTCAGGCTTGTACCTTCCATCCATGTCCCAGATGGTTTTATTCCTGTGGGGACAGGGTGCCCACAGTGAGCACCAACAAATGGCATAGTAGGCAGGATCTGGGCTGGATCATGGACAGAAAGGGGAAACTACACTTGGAGTAAGTGACACTTTCCACAAATAACAAGAGGGAATTTATGGGGAAGGAAAGGGTACTTCCCTGTCTATAGACAATAGAGGGGGATGTCACTCAGAGAAAGTGGACCTCTGGCAAACAGCAGTATGTATGTGGAGTCACTTTGTTTGTCTAGGTGATATGTCTGTGTTTGCTTGTCTGTCAAATTGTGAAACACCTTAATATCTGTTATGACAACCCAGATTAAACAGTTGGAAGATCAGGTGAATCGTCTCACAGTTAAAGCTACTAAATTCCATAACTGTAAAAAGCTAGGCCATGTGAGAAAGGAGTGTTGGAGGATGAATAGCAATCACAATGGCCATTTTTTCATTCAGTAATCCAAGGAAACAAGGAGAATGTCAACCCTCAGGTGTATACCCTAGGGCTACCATTGGGCAAATGCTGCTTTCCCTTTGATAAGAATGGAACACCTTTACAGCAGGGAAACTACCACTCAGGCCCAACTCCGGGCCCAAGGGCAAAAAGTATGAGTTTGGGGATTTAAACAGCCTATTTTCTATAAACCTGGTATGTCTGAACGGGAACCTGATAATGTGCTAACCTGGTAATGTGCTACATTGGGATCGAGGTTTTGCTTATATCATTACAGAACAAGAGAAGTGGTGACTACCTTCCTGTTGAATCAGATCTTGACATGAGCAAGAGACCTCACCAGTCTTAAGGATTTTCTAAGTAACATCCAATTACATGTCTGTAAATGTTGATTTGCTAATTAGTTGATGGATAGTAGAACATATCTGTAACTGATGTTGCTTGTTTATGTAATCTTTTGCAGTAGTTTGGCTTGACATGTCAATCTTATGCTAAATATAATTTAAATTTGATGCAAACAGGAGATTCAACATATTCTATTATAAATTAGATACCATAATGTGTAACTAAGAAAAATTGTGTTAGGTATTAATGGTGTGTCTCTAGAGCAGCAGTTCTCAACCTTTCTAATGCCTCGACCCTTTAATACAGTTCCTCATGTTGTGGTGACCCCAACCATAAAACTCTTTTTGTTGATACCTCATAACTGTAATTTTGCTACTGTTATGTATCGTATTATAAATACCTGTTATGCAAGATTTATTTTCATTGGTCATGACTCACAGGTTGAGAACCACAGCTCTAGAAAAACAAGAGGATATACACAAATGACACTTTCATTAAATGATTCCAATTGCTTGTCTAATTTATATAGCTTACACCTAGCATTATTTTCATTTACTGTGAAACCTGGATCAACCTCCTCTGAGGAACCTCTAACTGCCCCCCTATATAATCTTCCAATTTCAGTAGGACGTGTTTTGGAGCGGTCAGCGTCCCTTTTCCCAATGGCGTTTGAGAGCTTCTGTTCAGAGAGAGAGGATTGATACAGAGTTCCACCACTCCAGGAGACCCCTATTCTTTAGACCCAAGTGAGCTCAGTACACATTCTCTGGGCTCTAACAGGGTTATGAACAAAAGCATTCAGGTTTTATGTAGTTAGCATGTGGAGAATCGGGTAAAACAGATTTCTTGTTCCTCGTAAGAATTGCACTGGAGTCAGCAAAGGTGAGAAAATTTTACTGATTTACTGCTCCTCCAGACTTCAGCTTGGAAGCAGTGTGGGCTCACTGATGCTGCCCTTTCCTTGCCTGACATTAAAACCTTGAGCATTGGTTAATACTTGAAGGAAGCTATAGAAGCATCATTGATCCTACAGGTCAGCCAGAGAAAAACAGGGGCTGAAATGTGTAAGATCAGTATTATTACTGCCATGATCAACCATTTCCATACTGTTTGGCATGGAGGAAGTAATCTGTCTGAAAGAGTGCAATCTGTCACAAAAATTAGAATTCTAAACGCTTTCAATAGCATGGCTAATCCCTCTCCTTTTCTTCTGTGAAAGCCCTCACTGATTTCATTGGTATAATTATGTTAATTATTTTGTTACCTAGCTAGAAGGAGAGCTACTTGATGAGATCAACAGATGAGACAGATAACTGCAGGTTCCTCCCTTACCCCATATGAGAATATCTTAAACAGAAAAAGGTGATAATATGTAGGAGATTGAGCACCAGGCTTGTAAGAGTGGTCACCGGTTCTTGATGGAGGCACTAGGAGTGGGACAATCTCCTAGCTAGCATGGAGATGTTTTTCAGCTCAGAAACAAGTCCTCAAGCAACCGTATGTGTTAATGAGATAAAATAGGTCACTTGTTAGGAAGCAGGTGTTGAACCTTGGACATTTGTGGTGCAACAGGGTGGGAGTGGTGCCCGTGGGGAAAGAGCATGTAGTGACCATTAAGCATGTAGTCCTTGTGTGTGGGCCCCCCATACCTGTTGTATAATTCTTCAATAAAAGTCTACAACATGGGTTATTCAGGGCTCTCCCTAGGATGTTGGGAAGCCCATCTCTTGCAGGCTTGTACCTTCCATCCGTGTCCTGACTGGTTTTATTCACACGAGGATGGGGTGCCCACAGCGGGCATCGACGATGGTGTTCACAGTCAGTAAATGACATATCGGAAAAAAAAATAACATGTGCGGATAAAGAGGAAGGCAATGACATGCTAGATATTGTGGAAAACAGAAGTCAGAAATGGCTTATGATCTCAAGTTGCTCATAGTCAAGACAGAGAAACAGAGAAGTAAGCAATGAATTTAATGGAACCCAGCATTTGTTAAACTTGAAAGAGTAAATTAAATACTGTAAGAACACAGAGGAACAAAAGGATAATTATATTTGTAGAAATCAAAGAAATATTCATTAAGAAAGTTAATTCTAACAAGTAATGAGAGATATTTAAATACTAACAGAAGAAACGGAAAGACATATCTGGCAGGAACAAAAAGCATAGAGTCATGAAAGTTTTGCTTTTCCACCATCTATGAACTTTTTTTCCCCCTGGTTAACATAGCCTTTATGTCATTTTCTTAGTTATTGTGTTAAGATGTTTATATTCTACTTTTAGAAAGATTCACTTGTACCCTTGTAAAATAAACCATAAAAGTGATCCCTCCAATCGCCCTCCCTCCACCCACCCTCCCCATATTCTTAGGCTATACTTAGGTTATAGTTTTCACGTGAACTTTGAGAAAAGGCGTCAGACAAGGCATCACTCCTGAGAATTCTTAGGATCAGTAATGAATTTTCAGAAGAAGGATCTTAAGACATTCAGGTCAGGGCATTTCCTAGAAACCTTCCCTTCTGCCAGCCTTCCCCTTTGCCTATGTAAAATGAGAACTAATACAAAACAAATGTGTAACAATATTGAACTTCTGGAAAGTTTTTGTTTCTCAACCATTAAAAGGAATATAAGAGGCACTGTTTACAGGAATCTTAGCGAAACCTTTCCTAACAAGAGCCAATAGAAAAAAAATATGTAGGCAAATTGGAATTCCATATTGCCTTCTACTGTGATTTCGTGGGCTCACCTTTCTTCTTTCAATACCAAGTACACATTCCCCTTTCTTGATGAAACTGAAGACTGCTGAGTGATGATGTTTGAATGTTGAAATTTTCAAATAGCAAAGAAGGGTGCTCCATTAGGTTGTCAAATCTCATTTTGTCTGAGCTTTATCTTCACTCTGCTCTTTTCGAGGGGTAGAGTTATATCATATAGCTACCAAAGAAAGGTAATTTTCAGGAGATAAGGATTTTCCTTTTTGAGTCTGGTACATTATAGGCAGGTGTATGTGGATTTGACTGGCAGTCCAGGTTACGGGGAAAATCATAGTATTTGGAGAAAAGGGCACATGGAATGGAGTCCCTGGATGGCCTTGAGCAAGTCATCTATGTTTCTTGCTGGGATTTTATAAGCATCAACTGAGATAAAGCAGGTGACAATATTTACTACATTGCAAGTATTAAATAATTTAGTGTACAATAGTATTTTCAAGCGTGGGTGGTAATTATAGGTTACTAAATTAATGAAAATTCAGTAAATAAATATCTGCAACATATAGCACATATGTTTATTTATTTAGGATAAGAATGCTATCTTTTGTTCATTTGTGATTTTCATTTCAAAATGTTAAGGGGGTACAAAGGTTTTTGCATCGTGCATAATACATTATATAATGCATAAGACAGAGCTTTTAATGTTCCTATCACTACAATAATGTTCATTGTACTAAACAGGTAATGTTTTTTACCCTCAGTCACCTCCCTCTCTCTCTGCTTCTTGGTTTCAAATGTCCATTACAGCTCTTTGTGCCCATATGTACACATCATTTGGCTCTCCCTTATTGGTGAAAATATGTGGTGATTGTTTTTCATTTCTAAGATACTTCACTTAGGATAATGGTCTCCAGCTCCATCGACTCCATCCATGTTGCTACAAAAGACATTATTTCATTCCTTTTTAGGACTGAGTAGTAATACACACACACACACACACACACACACACACACACACACAGGCCCTGAGGTTGATTCCACATCTTTGAAATTATGAATTGTAGTACCGTAAACATATTAGTGCACGTGTCTTTTTAATAAAATTAATTCTTATCTGGGATTGTTTTCTTCTTTCTGACTTTGAGCTCTTTGTAGATTCTGGATATTAGCCCATATTTTGTGAATATTTTCTCCCATTCTGTGGTTGTCTACTTGGTTGATTAATTCCTTTGCTGCACAGAGCTTTTTAATTTAATTAAGTATTATTTATTTATTTTTCTTGTTGCTGTATTTGCTTTTTGGGTCTTAGTCATAAATTATTCGTCTAGACCAATATCCAGAAGAGTTTGTGACACATCTTCTTCTAGAAATTTGTGGTTTCATGCCTTATGTTTTTAAGTCTTTTATCTATTTTGAATTAATTTTTGCATATATTGAGAGAGGGGAATACTGTTTCATTCTTCTGCATGCAGCTTTCTGATTTAACCATCATCATGTATCTTTTTTTTTTTTTTGTCACTCTCAGTAGACTGCTGTGGCATTATAGCTCACAGCAACCTTGAATTAATGGGCTCAAGCGATTCTCTTGCCTCAGCCTCCCAAGTAGCTGGGACTATAGGGGCACACCACAACGCCAGGCTATTTTTTGAGATGTGGTCTCACTGTGGCTCAGGCTGGTCTCGAACCAGTGAACTCAGGCAATCTACCCGCTCTCAGTCTCCCAAGTACTAGGATTACAGGCATGAGCCACCACATGCACTCCCTGTGCCATGTATTAAATAGGTTTTATACCAGCACTATGCTGTTTTGGTCATGATAGCCTTCTGGTAAAATCCGAAGCCAGTTAAAGTGATGCCTCCAGATTTATTCTTTTTTTTCTACTTGTATAAATTTTTATAAAATTCATAAAATAGTGCTCATATAAAAAATAAAAAAAGCTTTTCACCATACATAGGAGGTAAATTAATGGGTCTGGATCGTAAAGAATAAATATGAAGATGCCTATGCTAAAAAAATTTTAAAAAAGTGCTCATGTAAAAATTCATACAAAGTTGCTAGACATCAAAAAATTTCCAAAAATGTCCTAGGTTTTTGTTACATTCATTTTTGTAAGGATGAATTGCAATTAATGGCAAAACGCAGACATTACGTGATATGTCATTATGTTTGCTAAAATTATTCTTATTATTTCATCTCCTCACAGTATTAACTCTGGTAACCATTTAGTGCAGTATCTTCTACTACTAGGATCTTAAAAAACCTTAAAGCTGTATGTACAACATGCAAGTAATTCTAAATAATAATAATAGACCCTGAATTCCACCTCTGCTTCAGTGTACCTACACAGTCTGGCTACACAACTGAAAAGGGTGAGAGCACAAGGACGTCCAATCAGGAGTCCCAAGAACCCCTCTCAACTGGGCAAGAAGAAATCAGTAGAGGGGCATGGAAACTAAGACCACCTCTAGAAGAATTCAGGTGGCCATGCTGTGGTGTGGTTAGGCCAGCAACTGTTAGCCTTTCAACAACCCAAATATTCACCACTAAGTGGATCACATTGGTTGGTTGATGATTGCAGCTGATGTTTGCAAAAGAGAGATTTGAGGCTAACACTGAAAGGAGAGGGCCATGTGAGTGCTAATGACATAGACACAAGTTTATTCCCTGTCAAACACTTGATGTTGTGTAGACACAGCCAAGGTGAACAGAAGCATGATTCTAACACTCCGTACACCCTTGACTATCTTCAGAGGGTCTTTAAAAACTCACTAACAGAGAAAACAGTGAAGACTACCACCTACTATGACTTACTATTTCACTTGACATCAAAATATGTGCTAAATTTTTAGTTCTTGAAATATAAAGCCAAAAAATAAAACCAAGTAAAAGCCAAAGAATTGAAATGAGGGAGGAAGAAGAGGGTTACCAACAGATTTCACAGAACACATGAAATTTAAAAAAATGTACTTTGTATTTCTATTGCCCTCTATAAAAGAAACAAACAAACAAAAACCAGAAAGAAATAAAAGGCAAACTCCCACTGGAGCCACCTGTAACCTGGATGGATGAACAGGCGAGGACCCTATACAGACAGAATGTAGGACCTGCACACATTTCCTTATGATACACAGAGAGAGAAAACAGCTTCTTGGTGTGTCCACTTTTCTTCATGGAAAAAAGGACTGTAAGATTTGGGTAAAATAAGCCCTATCCATCAAAATAATTAAGAAAACCACAAAAACATTATTTTCAAAACCATAACATGTTCTAGATTAAAAAGAGATGTATTTAAATCCTAGACCATCTCAATGTCTCCAATGTGTGTAGATGGGAGTTTTTAAAATACATATTACTAATGAATGTGCTTTTTAAGTTGCAAGGTCACATTCTACCCTCTAGAAAGCAGGGAAATTTTTACATGGCTTGGAATCCTCTTGGATACAACCTGGAGACTAGAACAAATTCCATGGAACCCTACCAACCAGCAAAGCCAGAGGGAGAACGCAACATTCATCTATGGGTAGGGTGTACATGTGCTGGAGAGACTGAGGCATAGAGAAAGGCCCAAGTGATAGAAGAAAGTGAATCTCCTAGCTGATCCAGTCTGTTCTTTCCAGGCACAAGAAGTTGAACTTACTGTCCATCCCTTCATCTCACTTCATTTTTTAGTAAGAATTGTGTGTGTGCCTGTGTGGGTATGTGACAAAGAGAGTCATTAATTCCCTGTGAATTTCTAAATTTCTGGTTTTTAGGGTCGCACCGTCAACAGAAATAATCTGTAAATGATATCTAAAGGCAAATTTACTAAAATTATATCAGCAACATCACATTTCTCACAAATCCCACATCATATAAAAAAAATGTCCAGTAGGCCCGGCGGAATCGTGCCATACAGACTCCAGATTTGTTTTTTTTGCTTAAGATTAGTTTGGCTGTTTTGGCTTTTTTATGGTTCCAAATGAAGTGTAGGAAATTATTTTTTCTACATCTGTGAAATATGACATTGATATTTTGATGGGTATTGCTGCTAAATCAGGTTGGGCAATACAGACAATTTAATGATTCTACCAATTTGTGACCAAGGAAAGTTTTTCCATTTTTTATTGTCATGAACAATAAGTTTCAGCAGTGTTTTTTAGTTCTCCTTGTAGATATCTTTCATCTCCTTATTGAGTCCTTGATTTCACTTTCAGCTTTACAGTTATCAGTATGTAGAAATGTTACTGATTTGGGTAGAGTGATTTTAAAACCTGAGATGTTGTATAATTTATTTATGAATTCTATCAGTTGGTTTGGTGGAATCTTTAGGCTTTTCTAGATACCCAGTTATATGGAAGACAAACACGTATATTTTGCCCTGTTTTTTTTCTCCCCTGAATTATACACCCTTTATTTCCTTTTCTTCCTTGATTGCTCTGGGTGGAACTTCCATTACTATGTTGAATAGAAGTGGTGGCAGTGGGCAACTTTTTTTTTTTAATTTCAGAATAATAATAGATTACAAATGTTTTTGTTACATAATTTGTTTTTTTTTTTTGTTTGTTTTTTACCATTTGAGTCACAGTTATAAGTATGTTCATTACCCAGTGTGCACTGTGCCAGCTAGGTATGAATTTACCCATCCCCTCTTCCCTCCCACCTACTTGAATTTGATGAGTATTGTTTTCATATGTGCACATATGTGTTAACCAACTAGTCCCAGTTTAGTAGTGGTAACTTTATCTTATTCCAGTTCTTAGGGGTAACGCTTTCAACTTTCCCCTACTCAGTATGATAGTGTATATGGGTTTCTCATACTTGCCTTTTTATGATTTTGAGGTATACTCCTTATATTCCTAGTTTTTTCTTTTTTTTTTTTTTTGAAAGAGTCTCACTTGGTCACCTTCGGTAGAGTTTTGCGGCATCATAACTCACGACAATCTTAAACACTTTGGGCTTAAGTGATCCTCTTGCCTTAGCATCCCAAGTAGCTGAAATTATAGGCCCCACCACAACGCCTGGCTATTTTTAGAGATGAGGTCTAGCTCTGCCTCAGGCCGGTCTCAAACCTGTGAACTCAGACAATCCATCTGCCTAGGCCTCTCAGAGTGCTAGGACTACAGGAGAGAGCCACTGTGCCTGGCCCCAGTGTGTTGATTTTTTAAAATATTTTATTTATTTATATTTATTTATCATTTTTATTTCAAATATGAGGGAACAAATTTTTAGGTTACATTGTTCCCACTCCCAATGTAAAGTTTAAGTTGTAAGGGAGCCCCCCACCCTGGGGGGGGGCATGCTAAACACTCTTACATCGTGCATATCAGGTGAGATCCCACCAATTGCCCCCCTGCCCCTCCCCTCTTCGTCCCGGCTCCTCCCCCTTGCCAGACTATATTTGTGTTTTATCATTTATATGAGTGTGTAAGTGTTTATATATTGGTTTCATATTAGTATTGAGTACATTGAATACTTTTTTTTTTCATTCTTGAGATACTTGACTAAGAAGAATGTGTTCTAACTGCATCCAAGTAAACATAAAAGATGATCATGGCAGGGTGCTGGATTTTACTGAATGCTTTTTACGTATCTATTGAGATGATCATCTGGTCTTTTTCTTTTTGGTTCTGATTAGTTGGTACATCAAGTTTATTGTTTTATATATGTTGTACTATCCTTGCATCCCTGGGCTAAAATCCACTAGATCATACTGAATTATCTTTTTGATGTGCTGTTGAATTTGGTTTCTTAGTATTATTTGGAGAATTCTTATACGTACGTTTATAAGGTATTTTGGTCTGTAGTTTTAATTTTGTCTTATATCTGCTCCTAGCTTTGGTATCAAAGAGATGCCAGCATTGAAGACTGAAATAGGGAGGAATGGGTTGCTTCTTTTTTGATGTTATAGGATAATATCAATACGATAGGAGTCATTCTTTGTAGGGCATTTAAAACTCAGCTATGAATCTATCTGGTCAAGACCTTTTTTTGTTGAGAGATATTTTATTAGTGCTTCATTTTCACTGCTTATTATTTGGTCTTTTCAAAAGTTGTATTGATTCTTGATTCAGGTTTGGGATGTTATGTGATTTCAGAAACTTATCCATTCCTGTAAGTTTTCTTGTATGTGTGTGTGTGTAGAGTTTTCAACAGTAGTCATAGATGATATTCTTTATTTATATAATATCAGTTGTAATGTCTCCTTTTTAATTTCACATTGAACTTTTTTGAGAACTTTCTCTTCTACTCCTGATTAGTCTGACCAGTGATCTATTTATTTTGTTTACCTTTTAAAAGAACCAACTTTTTGTTCAGTCTTTCCATTGCTTTCTTTCAATTTCCTTTCTCTTAGTTCTTCTATAAACTGTGTTGTTTCTCTTGGTATTTCTTTTTTAATTTTCTTGTCCTGATACGTGATATACCAGGTTGTTAATTTGTGATATTTCTTTTTGACATAGGCTTGTAAAGTTTTGATCTTTCTCCTGCTTTATGTATACCAAATAGATTTTGAAAGCATGTGTCACCTCTGTCATTCAGTTTGAGGTATCTTTTGATTTCTATCTGAATTTCATCATTGATTCAAGGATTATTCAGCAGCAGGTTGTTTAATTTCCATGACTTTGTGCAAATTTGAGAGTTTCTCTTGGAATTTATTTTCAATTTTATCCCCACTATTCTTATTTGATATGAATCTTCCCCATGTTCAATGACCATCATTATCTGAGAAGACACATGGAATGATTTTGAGTTTTTTAATTTGTTTAGAGTTGTTGTTTTGTGGCCTAAGATATGATCAATCTTGAAAAAAGTGTGGCTTATTGAGGAGAATCATATGTATTCAGTATTTTGGGGATAGAATTTTCTGTAATTATTTGTTATGTCCATCTGTTCTAAAGTCACATTTAAGTCCAGAATTTATTTATTAATTTTCTGCTCCTTGGATTGGCCCAGTTATGTCAGTGGTGTGTTGAAGTTCCCAGTAACTATGATGTTACTATTTATTTCTTAGCTTAGATCTAGTGTAATTTGTTTCACGAATCTGGGAGCTCCTGGGTTAGATGCATATAATTTTAAAAATTATTATGTCTTCTTGCTGGTTGTTCTCCATTCCACTTGATAATGAAGAATTTTGTCATTTATTTACATTGGTGTAATGTTTATTTTATATGACATGAAAAGGGCTGTACATTAGATCTGCTCACTTTTGTTTTCTGTTTGTGTGGAACATTTATTCCATCCCTTTAGCTAGAGTCTGGGCATGTTCTTGTAAGGTGAATTGGTTTCTTTGAGATAGGATATAGCTGGGATGTGTTTTTTCATCCATTCAGCCATTCTTTTGATTTTTAGTGGGGAATTAAGACAGTTTATGTTCAATGTTATTATAGATATATGGAATATTATAATGTTCATCATGTATGATATTTTTTATTTTCTCTCATGTGATATTGTTTTTATAAGAGCTATGAGTTTTAAATTTTGAGTGTTTTTACACTGATGTATGTCTGATTTATTGTTTTATGTATAGTGAATTTTTGAGCATTTCCTATAAGAAATTTTTAGTAGTGACAAATTCCTTTAGTGTTTGCTCCTGGGTTAGATGCATATAATTTTAAAAATTATTATGTCTTTATTTCTCCATAATTCATGAAACTTAATTTTGTAGGATACATAATACTTGGGTGACATTTGTTCCATTTAAGCAAATTAAAAATGAGGCCCTGATCCCTTCTGGCTTGTAAGACCTGGGCTGAGAAATCTGCTGTTAACCTCATGGGTTTTTCTTTGTAGGTTAGCTATTGCTTTCATTTTTGTAGCTTATAGAATTTTCTCTTTCATTTTGACTTTAACCAGGTTGATGATTTTATGTCTTGCAGATATCCTATTTGGTATGAATCTTGCCCATATTCAATGACCATCTTGTATTTGAATATCTGTATCTGGCAATATTAGGGAGGTTTATCTCAATAATTCCCTCAAATAGGTTTTCCATGCTTTTTGCTTTTTACTCCCTCTGAGCCACCAATAATTTGTACATTGACTCCCTCTACATAGTTCTATATTTCCAAAAATTATTATTTATTGTTCTTCATTCTCTTTTTTTCTGCATCTCTGATCTATCAGGACAATTTAAAAACCTTATCTTCAAGTGGTGAGCGTTTTTTCTTGTGGTTTGTCTAGCCTGTTTAAGCTTTCTACTATATTTTGAAATTTCATAAAAGGTTCTTTCTTTTCCTTAAGTTCTGTTATATCCTTTCTGGTTTTGTCTACAACTTTACTGACTTTTTTTTTCTTTCACTTCTTAAAATATATATATTTTTTGTTCTTTGTGTTAGTTTTCACTTTCCTCTTAAATCACATTCAACTTATTTGCCATCCACAATCTAAATTCCATTTTTGACATTTCAACTGTTTCCTTTCGGTTATGGTATAGATTTATTGTGATCTTTTAGGGATGTCAAACTAGGTGATTTTATTTATTTATTTATTGAATTCATGGGTGCAGGAAAACTGGGGTTTTATGCGTCTGTCCTATGGGTTGAGAAATCCCATGTTCTCTGTTGTGCATGGAGAGCCCTTGGAAAGCCCCCAGGATGGGCAGAGACCCCCATTATCCCCTTGTTCAGGACTGTGCTCTTTCAGGCCCTCTATTCTTTCCCTTCCTCTTTCACGTCTTCGTTCATCTCCATGGGGATGCTGAGCTCCTGGATTTCTTCTCTGCGCATTTCACTCCTCAAGACCAGTGGCTCTGTGTTTGAGTCAGTCCAGTTTTTCTCCTTATGGACTGGAGTCTCTGGAGAAAACTGTCTCTAGTTGGCCATCTTGCCAGGGATCTCTTTGAGGTGTTGTTGTTGTTGCTACTGTTGTTGTTATTTTTCATGCCAGAGTTCTTTTGCTGGTTTCTTCTCATTTCAAACCTCTTATCACAGAGAGGTTTGCAGTGCTCCTGTTTTCTTTCTCTAAGAACTCTCCTACTTTGTGATAAGGAAGAAAAGTTCCTGGATGACACTTCTGTGTCTATTCCTCAGGTGGACCCACCAGGAGAGGGGCGTTTACACTAAGAGCCCTTATGCAGCTATTCTCTCCCATTCCCCTGTGATTATCACAGTCCCAGCCAGTATTGGAGGGTCCTCATATAAAGCAATGGATTCTTCCTCAGGCTGCTTTGGAAGCTCAGGAGTGCAGTTGCTCTCCACAGAGACTGGCATCGTGGGAGATTACCCTGCCTGCCTCTCCCTGGTGCAATGGCAGTGACTGCTGCACAAGGCTAGTAAGTGGTAGTCACAGACCTCAGGGCTGTGTAATGCTCCGCTTAGATCCTGGTGCAATGACGGCACATGGCTAGCAGGTCCATTGCAGAATGTTGAACTGTACATGTGCCTGGAGGGGTACTGCCAGACAGTGAGTGGGAACCTTGAGGGCAGGGCCACAGTACCAGGCTGCTGGATGGCCATGGCTCTCTCTCTGTACAGGTCCCAGCAAGGTAGTTGCTCTGGGTGTGGTGCTGTTCTGGTGGCATTTTTATAACTCCTGTGGAGGGGAGCAGGCAACAACTAGTTCAGAAAAGTTCAACATCCAAATTGGAAGACGTGCCACTTATGCATAAGGGTAATAGATTAGAGAGCAACATAGAAATATGAACCTGTTTGCAGCAAGGTCAACTCAGAATTGCAGAAGTCTGTTCTTTCAATATGGAAATGATTTGAGGGACACCCATAGGATCAGTCTCTCCAGAATACCTCCCTTCCCCTGGGCTATGTAATTATCTCCAGATAAATATCTCCAACCAAATTTGAACAACAAGATTAAACAGCAATTTAACAGCTTTAGATCTCATTCAATATTCCTGGTATTTTGCACAATACTTTATATGCATAATTTTAAAATCTTATGACAACCCTAAAGTTGGATGTTAATATCCTCCCCATTTCACAAATGAGGAATCTGAGGCTCAGAAAGTTTAAATGGCTTACTTGAATTTACACATTCAAACTGTAGATTTTCAAAGTCCATTTATTTCTACTCTATAAATGTGTCTCATTAGAGATATGAGGTTAGCCGGACATAAGGGCAGCTGTTATGTGAGTAGACAGTGCATATAGATAAACAAGCTATTAATATGTGTGAGAACAGCAGAGTAGGAATAAAAATAACGTCAGTAAAGTCCTCAGAGTTCTAACAGAACTCAAACTGAGAATGGGTAATTATTCACACATATTTCATATGAAAACTGAGTGCACTAGGTGCAGTCACCTATGGGAATTCTTTTCTGTAACTCTAAGACAGCAGAAGAAAGAAAGATTTTAATTTTGTATTTATGATCTTATTTTCATCAAAACCCATTTTATAAAGGTTAAATTAGTGAGATCAATCATTAATGCTTTGAGATCTTTTAGACCACTTATAAAGCAAATAAGTGTCAAGTATGGCCCATCTAGAGCAAAAGCTCATGGAAAGAGGATTCACAAGGTTAAACCAATTTAATATACCTTAGAGACTATAAAGAGGTTCTCATACTAATTAAGACTTCAATTAGGTTATAGCTTTCATATGAAAGCTATAAATTAGTTTCATAGTAGGGCTGTGTACATTGGATACTTTTTCTTCTATTCTTGTGATACTTTGCTAAGAATAACATTTTCCAGCTGCATCCATGTAAACATGAAGGAGGTAAAGTCTCCATCTTTCTTTATGGCTGCATAGTATTCCATGGTGTACATATACCACGTTTATTGATCCATTTGTGGGTCGATGGGCATGCTTGGCATTTCTTTTCTCTAATTTAAAAA
>CAUYQV010132765.1:0-16182 GCA_963574575.1 Galagoides demidoff
GTAGCTGGGACCACAGGCGCCCGCCACAACGCCTGGCCATTTTTTGGTTGCAGCCATCATTGTTGTTTGGCGGGCCCGGGCTGGGGATTCGAACCCGCCACCTTAGATGTATGTGGCTGGTGCCTTAGCCGATTGAGCCACAGGCGCCGAGCCAGGTTTCTTTTTTCTGACTGAGCAGAGCACCAGTCACTTTGTTTCCCTCAGTAGAGTGCCGTGGCATCACAGCTCATAGCAACCTCCAGTTCTTGGGCTTAGGTGATTCTCTTGCCTTAGCCTCCCAAGTAGCTGGGACCACAGGTTCCTGCCATAACACTCGGCTATTTTTTGTTGCAGTTTGGTTGGGGCCGGGTTTGAACCAGCCACCCTCGGTATATGGCACTGGCGCCCTACTCACTGAGCCACAGGTGCCGCTGCCCTCTTATAGGTTTCTTAGCAGCTTTATGAATTGGTCAGTCTTAACCCCAGAGTACAACTATCTGTTTGTTCCACAAGTGTTAACATCCCCTCATTGACTTGCAAAGTGCTGGGTGTGCTGTACATGGGAGCATTGTGTAGCCGGGCATGTAGTCATCCTTGGAAAGGTCATGATACTTAGACCTCAGCCTTGCATTCCACCAGCAAGGAGAAATCCTCTGCATTTGACAGATGAAGACACAGGCTTACAGCGGCGGTGACCACAGATATAGCAATGGCCACCATTTTTCTTCACTTGCCAAATGTTAAGCAATTTTACATGGAGTAGCTCACTTAATTCTCCCAAGAGCTCAAAAGGGAAATATTATCATCCTTACTTTACACTTGAGGAAACCAAGGTTTAGAGAACCATTTTCATGGACATGTGGCCCAGCAGGCTGGGGTCTGTGTCTCCTCTTGCCAGAGGCCCAGTGGAAGAGGCGATGCTGGGCTGGCTTCACTGGGGTATGACCTATGCCGTCACCTAGCCCTGTGCTCAGAAGGGCAGTGCGACTAATGCTCTGCTGTTGCTTTCTTAACATTCTTCATAATTTTTTTTTTTTTTTGCAGTTTTTGGCCAGGGCTGGGCTTGAACCCACCACCTCCAGCATTATGGGGTGCCCTGTTCCTTTGAGCCACAGGCACTGCCCACATTCTTCATAATTTTTAAACACGGGCCCCAAGGTTTCATTTTTCAGTGACTCCTGGCCTTGTAGCTGGCCTTTGCAGCAGCAGAGTGCTTCCTGGGCCTTCAGTGGGAGCAGCAGGGAGCTCCTGGCCTCCCTCCACTCCCTCCTTTCTCCTTTGTCTACCCTAGGCCCTGTTTGATACGCAGAATGAGCTACGCACACACATCCCAAACTTCACCTTCAACCTGGGCTACTCAGGGAAATTCTTCCACACAGGTAGGTGGGCTTTTCCCTGCCTCACTAGCAATTCCCAGGGGCTCCTCAAAGCAGGGCCATGACGGTAGCAGGTGGGCCTGTCAGCCTCCATTGGGAGCAGATTTCCCTTGTTCGGCCCTCCAGAGCTAACAGCCGACGAGATCAGTCACAGCCCTAGGTGGAGGCCAGTAGGGGATAAGGCAACTGCAGACAGCAGCCAGAACCATAGTGGTTTCCACTGATCCCTCCCTGGCCTTCTATGCTGTCCCTGGAGTCCTTCTTTTCTCTTTCTTACCTCCCCCCCTGCTTTTTAAAATTATTTGTATTATTTCTTCCTATAAAAGAAACTGCCTGAATTTTAAAAACATCACAGAAACATATAGCACAGGATGACTAGTGACCTGAATTTGCTTTAGAGTCACAGGGTTGAGGATGAGGGCTGTAGGTTGCTTGGTTCATGCCTTACTTCCTCTCTTGGGCTCTCCGGTTACTGATCTGCTGCCCTTCAGGGACTGTGCAGAAGGGAACAGCCCCTGAGTCAGTCATTTGTAGTGGCCATTCCACTGCTCAGGCCACAGTGAGGACAGCCTCTCTTGAATTCTAGGCAAAATTGTTGTAGTGAGCAATTCAGGGGATGGGGATATGCAGCATAGCCCCCATGCCGAATACAAGTGCTCCTGTGTAGCCTATTTGCATTTTTATATTCATAACCCTTAATACATCAGAGGTGGTTATAGTGACATAGATGGTAGTGGGCTGCCAGGTGGGAGGGAGGTGGCATACCTTTGGGGGGGTGTGTACACATGGGTGTACACCTAAGCATCCTGTATCCATACAGAGAGCCTATACGAACCAGTAGATAGGAGATAAAATGACCCAGGTTGGGTCATTAGAAAAAGATCAGAGCAGACACATCACAGGTGGGAGAAGCCCTTGAGATCGCCAACTCTGAAGCCTGTGTTGTACAGATTGGGCCCAAGGGCCCAGAGAAGAGAAGGTCTTGGCTAAGGACTCTCACTGAGTAAAGGGCATGCTCTAGACTAGAATCCAGGGCTCACTGGGGCTCTGTCTGCTTGCATGCTATGGCTTGATGACTCTTCTGGGCAAGTGCTCCCACCCCTGGTTACAGGCCCACATTGGGGGCCTCATGGCCCAGTGGGCTGGGCTGAGCTGCCTGTGCTGGGCCACAGGTACTGATGCTGAGGATGCTGGGGACGACCTGCTGCTGTCGTATGTGAAGGAATTCTGGTGGTTCCCCCACATGTGGAGCCACATGCAGCCCCACCTTTTCCACAACCAGTCTGTGCTGGCCGAGCAGATGGCCCTGAACAAGAAGTTCGCTGTCGTGAGTAAGATTCCCTACAGGGCAGAGCCGGGCGGGCTAGGGGCTGTGCTGGGGGTCTGGACTGCTAGCCTCTCGCTGCTTTCACAGTTTGCTCTGACAGATTTTTACGGACGTCTCTGTGCCAGGGCCCTGGGCAAGCTGCATTTATATCCGTTTTCTCCTCGAAGCCTCAAGAGAATAGCCCTACTTTACAGATAAGAAATCGAGGCACACCAGTCCTAAGAGGTCCAGTCAGGACTTAATCCCAGGCCTGTTTGTCTCTTGAGACCACACCCTTACTAGGTGGGAGGCTCCGGGAAGCTGGAAGAGTGCTTGATGAGGACTGAGCCCTGGGTGCAAGGTAGGTTAGCCTAGGCCCACCAGCCGAGTGGAGGCAAGAGCAGGCAGGAAAAGGCCTTGTCCTTGTCCCTCACTGCTGAGTGCGTCTCCTCTGCACTGCAGGGCACATGCACTGGGGCAAAAGGAAGGGACCTGGGTTCTAACCCCCACTTTGCCAGTCTGAGATTCACTCTGAGATTCTGGGCACATCTCTTTCCCTCCTAGGCCTCAGTTTCCTCATCTGTACCATGAGGCCTTGGACCAGCTGCCCAGCATCTGGCTTCTGATTTCTTGCTCCCAGTCTACAAGGGGGATTAAGGCCTAAAGGGAAGGACCCCCTTGCTCACCCTGCCCTGGTCGTCCTCTCCCCAGGAGCACGGCATTCCCACAGACATGGGGTATGCGGTGGCGCCCCATCACTCGGGTGTGTACCCTGTGCACGTACAGCTATATGAGGCCTGGAAGCAGGTGTGGAGCATCCGCGTGACCAGCACAGAGGAGTACCCCCACCTGAAGCCGGCCCGCTACCGTCGCGGATTCATCCACAACGGCATCATGGTGAGGGGGCCACTGGCCACTCCCTCCTGGAGGTGGGAGAGTGGTGGCATACCTGTAGGGGTGTGTGTGTATGTGTGCAGATGTGCACGTGCACCCATGCACTGCTGTGGGAAGTGTGGCTTTGGTTGGCTGGCTTAGGGGCTCCAGATGAGTTTCTGCCACCTCCTCTGGCATCTGTGGCTAGGAAAGGTGGGTTGGGAGTCTGGCCCCTTTCATGAGCTCCTTCTTAGTTTTTATGATAGGGGATGGAAGAGTGAGCATTCTTGAAAGGGGTTTCTGGCTCGGCGCCTGTGGCTCAATCGGCTAAGGCGCCAGCCACGTATACCTAAGGTGGCGGGTTTGAATCCCCAGCCTGGGCCCGCCAAACAACGATGGCTGCAACCAAAAAATGGCCGGGCATTGTGGTGGGCGCCTACCCCAGCTACTTGGGAGGCGGAGGCAGGAGACTCGCTTGAGCCCAGGAGTTGGAGGTTGCTATGAGCTGTGATGTCATGGCACTCTACCCAGGGGGATAGCTTGAGGCTCCATCTCAAAAAAAAAAAAAAAAAAGAAAGGGGTTTCTGATGAGGATGGAGGACAGGGCTCTGCTACATTCATTTGCTCACTTTAAGATACTTCTTGAGCTGCTACTATGCATCTGTCCATCTTTTAGGCACTGGAGACCTGGAAGTACCTAACACCAAGAAAAGTTCCTTCCTTTGCAGATCGGACATGCTAGTGGCAGGAGACATGTGTGAAGTATATAATGGCTAGATGGTCATAAGTGTCATGTGGAAAAGTCAGCAGGAAAGGGAGATAAGGAGTGTGGGGAAGAGGAAGAGCTATTTTGTCTTTTTTTAGAAGCAGGGTCTTGGTCTGTCACCCAGGTTAGACAGTAGTGGTGTGTTCACAGTTCACAGAAGCCTCGAATTCCTGGCCTCAAGTGATACTCCCATCTTGGCCTCTCCCAGTGTTGAGATTACTGGCATGAGCTAACTCGCTCAGCCAGGATAAGCCATTTTAAGTGAGGTGGTTAGGAGGGCCTTTGTGTGCCGTGAGCCATGCTACTATATAGGGAAGAGCGTCCAAGGCAGTGAAACAGCAAGTGCTAAGGCCCTGAGGCAGGCTGTCCTGGGTGTGTTTGAGGACCAATGAGAAGGTCAGTATGGCTTGGGAGGTGAGTAGATGAGGACTGAGGGGTGACGGGCCAGATTGTTTTTTTTTTTTTTTTTTTTTTAGACGGGGCCTCAAGCTATCCCCCTGGGTAGAGTGCCATGGCATTACAGCTCATAGCAATCTCCAACTCCTGGGCTCAAGTGAGTCTCCTGCCTCCGCCTCCCAAGTAGCTGGGACCACAGGCGCCCGCCACAACGCCTGGCCATTTTTTGGTTGCAGCCATCATTGTTGTTTGGCGGGCCCGGGCTGGGGATTCGTACGTGGTGTACGTGGCTGGCGCCTTAGCCGATTGAGCCACAGGCGCCGAGCCGACGGCCAGATTGTTAGGGCCATATAAGGCCAGCCAAAGGATGGACTTCAGCTTTGAGTCTGAGATGGGAGAGTTTTGAATGGAGCACGATCTGACTTGTCTTTTAAAAAGATTTCCCCCTTTCTAGCTGTTTTATGACTGTTGGGGATAAAAGTCAGAGCTGGGGACCAGTGAGGAAGTATTATAGACTTCCGGATAAGAAGTGGCAGTGGCTTGGACCAGGTCACAGATTTGGAATGTAGTCACGTTCTGGACTTAGCATAGATACAGTGAGTTAGATGAGGGTTAGGGTGTAGAGGGGACAGAGAAGCCGAGGATGGCTTTAAGGATTTTAGCCCAGGGTACTGGAAGGATGAGTTGTTCTTAGTTGGATGGGAAGCTGTGGGAAGGCAAGGTTTGTGCCTTCATCCATCCATCTGTCCGTCTGTCCATCCACCCACCCACCCACAGACCACCTCAATACTGGGCACTCAACGTGAGCTTTGGGGATGAGGTGGTGACAAGGCAGGCTTGTTCCCTCCTCCCTCAGAGCCCACAGACAATAAAAATACTAAGCCGGAGTGTGACCATTAGGGCCATTGGGCAAAGTTCTAATGCTGTGAGGGGGCTTGCAAGGAGCAACCAGGAGCTGCTATAGAGAGGGCCAACAATTCTTGCTGCAAAGTCCACATTTCCAGAAACTTTCCCATTCTGTTACTTTTAGGCCTGCTCATTTTGTGCAGAGAATAGCAGTGAAGTTTGTACAGTAGAAAAAGGTCTGTGGTTTGCCTGGGAGAATATTGCAGGCTCTCCTGCAGGAGAGTCTTTGAGGGCTGTGTGGCCACATGGAGGCTGCCTTTCTGAGGAGACACCCTGGCTCTTCTCCTAAGGAAGGGTCCTCCCACTCCCGCCCATGCCTGGAGATGCCAGAGCTTCTCTCACCCACCCTATCCCCAGGTCCTCCCGCGGCAGACCTGTGGCCTCTTCACACACACCATCTTCTACAACGAGTACCCTGGTGGCTCCAGTGAGCTGGATAAGATCATCAACGGGGGTGAACTCTTCCTCACTGTGCTCCTCAATCCTGTGAGTGCTCCCTAGCATGTCTGGTAGTGCAGAGGGACTGCTGGACAGCCGGTCTGTAGTTGATGTAGCTTTCCTGGAGCCAGGAAAGGGTGGAGAGGCACCAGTGAGGGCCTGGTGGTTGGGAGACCTGCTCTCCAGCCTGGGCTTTGTTCTGCCTCTGCTGTATGACCTTGTCTAAAGAATCTGAGCTTGCTTTTTTAATTTTAATACAAAAGTATTAGCATTGGGGGGCATGTTTCCTTTCTAGTCTTTGTGTGTACATACATGTACATATAAGTACTACTATACACATAGGCATATACATGTACATGTGTGTATATTTTACTCTTCATTTGAGCCTTCTGGGCCTCTTTTTCCTTATCTGTAAAATGGAAATAATCATCCATACTTTGTTAATACTAAGTATCAAATGGTGGTGTTTATTTAGCTTTCTGGGCTGAGTATTTCTTATTTCCCATGCCCTCTCCCCCCATTTACAAAATAAAACACACATAGCTTCTATGTCAAGTCCAAGGCCATGTAGCGAGTCTTTTAGTGGCCCCAGGATACCTCACACTGGTCTTTGGGCAGCCCTGCAAGCTGAGGCAGGGTCAGAAGAGTCAGAGGTGAGGGGAGGGTGGCTCAGATGACCAGCCCCTGCCATTGTCCTCCCCTTCCCCGGAGCAGATCAGCATCTTCATGACACACCTGTCCAACTATGGGAATGACCGCCTTGGCCTGTACACCTTCAAGCACCTGGTGCGCTTCCTGCATTCCTGGACCAACCTCCGGCTGCAGACACTGCCCCCTGTGCAGCTGGCCCAGAAGTACTTCCAGATCTTCTCTGAGGAAAAGGACCCGCTCTGGCAGGTGGGGGGCTGGGCAGCCTGGGCACCTTGCTGCAGGAGTGGAATGCCCACTGCTCACAGGCACATGCTCCGGACACAGGCTCAAGGGTCATCCCTCATACCTTCACACTCTCTCTTGAATGTAAACTCAGATGTGTTGCTCACTATTGTGGGCACCTTTGCTCCTATGTACACGTGCATACATGTACATATGTGTACACACCTCCTCACATAACCCTACCTGCACGTGCACTCATACATGGCCTTGGAAAAACCAGTGTTAAAAAACTGAGTGAACATAGTATAGATGAATTGTAGAATGTGATAGCCCAACCTTGGTTAGATGTTTGGATAATCTCTTATGTCCCCTTCTAACTCCAGCATTGGGAAAGGGACTGATAGGAGGGTTTGGAGATAGCTCTTGGGAATGTCTGCACTTAGGGGCTGTTAAAATCTGGAAGTAGAAGTTGGAATTGGTGGTAGTCTCATAGTTTAGAGGTCCTTAAACCACAACTCATGGACCACATTCAGACTGTGGTCTATTTTTATAAATAAAGTTTTATTGGAACACAGTCGTGCTCATTCTTGTCTGTACTATCTATGGCTGCTTTCATGATACAACAGCAGAGCTGGGTTGTTGCAATAGAAACTGGATAGTAGCCAAAGCCTAAAATATTTACTAAACATTTGCTAAAAGATTTACTAAACTTTATAGGAAAAGTTTACTGACCTCTGGTTCAGATGCATCTTGTCTAGTTAAACTCAACAAGTGCTTGTGAGTTCCTATTATATGCCAGGCACAGAGCTGGGCATTTTTCCAGGCTCTTTAGGGGACATAAGACTAACCAGAAATGGACCCTGCCTTTCAGCAGCTCAATGTTTGGAGATGGAGCTGTGACAAGGACACATGTAGATATTATGCCTATCAGGGCTGTCAGAGCCACATACCTATATGCAGTGGGAGCCTGCCCATCCACTGGGATCTTGAGTGTCCCTTACTTCCCTTCCACTGTCGTTTTAGGATCCCTGTGAGGACAAACGCCACAAAGACATCTGGTCCAAGGAGAAGACTTGTGACCGTTTCCCGAAGCTCCTCATCATCGGCCCCCAGAAAACAGGCAGGTCTCTTATTCTTGGTCCACATTCCCCCACTGCCTGCTGTCTCAGTCACAGAATGCTAGAGCACACCTCTCCCTTGCCTGCTCCCTAGTAATCTACTCTCTCTTTCCCAGGAAATAGGAGTAAAGTTAGGGTGAATTGGTTCTCAGTATGGAGGTGGGAGGGTAGAGAGGGTAGGCATGGAACGCTCCTATTTGTCCTGAATTGCAACCTTAGGGATGTTTCCTTTGTCTTTCTGGGAGTCTCTGAGTCTAGGTTGAGAAGCCCAGATCAGCTGCTCTGCAAGTTTGAGCAGTGCCAGGCAAGAGTAGTTAAGTACAGAGAGGACTGTGATCAATTACTCATGTCTGTCAGAGGTATAGGAAGTAGTGACATGATTGCTAAACGTTTGACATTTGTACAACCATGCAAGTTGCAAATGGGTACCCTCAAGAAACTCAAGACTCAGAGAAGTTTAAATGACTTCCCTTAACACATTTAGTTAGGTAATGGCAGTTCTGGGTCTTGAACCCTGGTCTCTATTACCCCAAAGCATATATTTTTAATTGCATCTTTCTTTTCTGGACTCTCTCATTATAACATATAAACCATAGAGTCACATCTCAGAGAATGAATGAACTCCCTGAGGTGGAGGGAGGGAGAGAGCACAGGGGTGGGGGGCACCTGGAAGAGAAGACATCAAAACTTGATTTCATAGGTCTTAGAGAATTTCACATACATAGAAATGGAGGATCATGAGCTCCTTTTTCCCTGAGCTCCTCCCAACTCCCAGAGAGGACAGAGGTCCAAGCACTGAAAAGGACCAGCAGAGTCCTTGTTTAGAGGTGATGAGGCTGTGCTGGATCACTGATGTCTGCAGTGGTTAGAGGAGTCAGGGTGTCCATGTGCCTGTTACGTTTGCTGTCCTGGATTGAGTATAGTTCCTTCATTATACAGATAATGATGCTGAGACCCAGAGAGGAGAAGGAACTTCTTAGGAACTACTAGTGGCTCATGGAGAGCTAGGCCCAGAACCCAGACTCCCCTTTCTTGTTGGGAGCTGGGCCAGGGTCTCAGTGGCCTCCTGTCCCTCCCCGCAGGCACCACAGCGCTCTACCTGTTCCTGGGCCTGCACCCGGACCTAAGCAGCAACTACCCCAGCTCGGAGACCTTTGAGGAGATCCAGTTTTTTAATGGCCACAACTATCACAAAGGCATCGACTGGTGAGTGGCCTCCTGTCCACAGCAGGACCGGAGGCATCAGGGGGACCTTTCCAGGGCCTGCTGTGACCACAGCAGGAAGCAGCTGGTTCACCTCACACGCAGTTAAGGTTCCTGTAAACAGGGACAGAGGGTGATGACCCTGAGTGAGGGTGTGAGAATGCTGTCACCAACAAGACACTTGGGGAGGAAGCCGTGGCTCCTTTGCCTAGTCGCCTGGGGCCAGGGACTGCTGAAGTTTGAGTCCATTTCTTTGCATGCATAGAAACATCCTGAGTCCCAGGGCAGGAAGAGGGACTTGCCCAGGGTCACAGGTCTGCTGGGTAGAGAATAGGGGCTACAATCCAGTGTCTCACTTTCCCATTGTGTGTCCTGGCCCTTCTCACTTTGGGCTGCTGCTGGAGCAGGTGTCCTTGTGGACTCCTCAGAAGCAGCTTGCCAGCCTTAAGGTATCACTTCACGAGGTGGTGAACATGGTAGCTGCCCACCAGAACCTTTGGCAGAGGTTCCCTTAAGGGTGTGGGGGCCAGTACAGAGATAGCTTTATTCTCCAGTTTTTTTTGTTTGTTTGCTGTTTATTTTGTTTTTGAGACAGAATCTCATTTTGTCACCCTCGGTAGAGTACGGTGGCATCACAGCTCACAGCAACCTCAAACTCTTGGGCTCAAGTGCCTTAGCCTCCTGAGTAGCTGGGCCAACAGGAGCCTGCCACGATGCCCTGTTATTTTTAGAGACAGGGTTTCATTTTGGGTCAGGCTGGTCTCAAACCTGTAAGCTCAAGCAGTCCACCTGACTTGGCCTCCCAAAGTGCTAGGATTACAGACATGAGCTATTCTCCAGTTTTTCAGTTTGCATCTTTTGCTATTGTTTGCCTTTTTAAAACTTGTACATACATTACCATTATTTATTTATTATTTTTAGCCCCACCTTCATCTATTTGTTTATATCAGTGGAGTATCTGGGTGGAGAGATTATAGTCCTCTTTGTTTGCTTTTTGGTATCTTTCTGTGTGTATTTCTCTTTTACCTATCTTTCTGTCCATCTGTCTGCCTGCCTGTGTGTCTGTCTATGTATCCATGCATCCATCCATCCTTCTATATCTCTAACATGTCCATAATCTCTTAATATAAAAGCCAATGTGGCCAGATGTATTATTGGAAGTCAGCACTTTTCAGATTTTAGAAAGGCAATATGGTACAAAACCTTATGTGTTTAGCAACATCTTCAGCAGCACCTGGGGCAGCACCCGTTGGCAAATGCATTGATATGTCTGTTGCAAAGTATGTGAATGTTTGCACTAAGTAAAATATTAATAAATCAGGTTTTATGCCAAATGGCTTTGCTACAAACTTAGAAAAGAAAGCTTCTATTTTTGGAGTTTTCTCAATTTAGATGTTATAAACAAAAGATTGTGGACATACAAAAGACAATTCAGAAAGATGAGAGAGATACAATTTCTTGTCCCCATTTCTGGAATTTTGATTTTATGGGTAGGTCTAAGGCAGGGCGCAGGAATTTGACAAGCCCCCAAGTGACTCAGATATAGGGGGTCCTTGGGACTACTTGGAGAAACTGTTTCACAGGATAGAATAGGGATCTGACACCCTTAATTAGGGTGGGCTTTGCTTCTCATAACTCTTCCCCTGAAGTTGCACCCCAGTTTTGCATAAATAAGTTCCCTTGTGGGGAGTGTTTGCATTTTCAAAAGGTCCTTAATCTGGAGGTGGCCATCTCTTTGGGAGGGGTATGGGCATTAGTCTGGAAAACTGTGCTTACCCACGGCAGGCTAGGGAGGGAATATGGGTGGCAGTAGTGACCCCCTCTTGTCTCCTGGTCTACAGTGTCAGCCTAGAAAGTGCCATTCCAGATCAGGAAAGAAACCCCTGCTTTCTGGAGGGAAAAGAGGGCCTCCCTCTGCCCTGCACTGGCCCTCCTGGATCAGCTGTTGGCCATGGAACCACTCTAAGCCCCATCGCGCCCCCTGGAGGCTGAGAGAGTTAGAACCCTGTCAGTGTAGCTGCAGGAGCATGGAGAGGGCAGAATCCAGCATTTAGGACTGAATGACACAACCCTCTCCCCATGCCCTGCAGCCTGTGGCACACCCGTGAGTCTTCAGACCCTCTAGACCCCACAGCCTCCCCTGAAAAGGAACAGATTTGGAATAGGGAGACTGCCAAGTGGCCATTCCCCTGTAGGTTCCCTGCTGGAGGTAGTCCTTGTTTGATTGGGAGCAGTATGCCCCATTTGCTTTCTGAGTAGGCTTTACCCCCAGCGACCCTTACCCTCTCCTGCTGCATTCCTCAGGCCCCTTCCTCATGAGTCTTGCCTGTGAGCCCCGCTCTCTGGGCTTCCTGCAGGTATATGGAGTTCTTCCCTATCCCCTCCAACACCACCTCCGACTTCTACTTTGAGAAAAGCGCCAACTACTTTGATTCAGAAGTGGCGCCCCGGCGGGCAGCAGCCCTGTTGCCCAAGGCCAAGGTCCTGACCATCCTCATCAACCCAGCAGACCGGGCCTATTCCTGGTACCAGGTGAGTAGGGCTGGGGAGGAGTCCTTCGGTGGAGGGGTGTGGGGCTTGGTCTGATACTCAGTTACTCATTCACTCAACAAATATTTATTAAGCACCTACTGTGTGCTGGCACTGAGTGAAGCACCTGGAATGTGGTGGTGGGTGAGAAGAGAGTCCTGCCACCATGGTGCTTCTAGCCTGGTGGAGGAAACAGGCAGAAATTAATGCCAAAAGCCACCAACCAACAGTTGACTACCCCACCCCCAAACTTCATATGAGGCCCTGCTCTGTTTCTGACCCTGACAAGAGGTAGGGTCTGAGTAAACCTTGAGGAAGCATAGATTTGGTGAATAGAGATCTGGGCTCACGCCGAGCGTAGCTTCCTCACTGCACAGTGGAGTGGGGTGGGAGCTCCGGGGATGAGACACAGGAGCTGCTGTGTTAGTGGAGGATGCAAACACCTGATCAGGTAAGGCAGTTACCTGGACTGTGGTACATGCTAGAGGAATGATTCCTCGTTCCTACTTAGACATGTAAGAACCAGAAGTTTCTTTAACGTCTATGACCTGAATTAATTTCTTCGGAGTGCCAGCCTGCTGGGCATAGAGGAACACTTTTGGGCCTTTCATGGGGATAGGAGAGAGTCCCTTCTCTGCCTGTCAGTCTTCTGTGGTTTTTGCCATATTGTCCAATACTTTGATTCAGAAGTGGCACCCTCCCACTGCTTTCTTTTGCCTCATACTCCTGAAAGCAAGGTGGGTTACCAGTAGCTGTACCGGAGCCACCCACAGCCAGGGTTCTTGATCTTGTCACAGCCGCTCAAGCCAATATGATCTGATCTGGAAATAGGGCCTCAGTATGTACTACCAATGTTTCTTTCTTTTTTTTTTTGAGACAGAGTCTCACTTTTGTTGACCTCGGTAGAGTGCTGTGGCATCAGAGTGCACAGCAACCTCAAGCTTTTGGGCTCAGGCAATTCTCTTGCCTCAGCTTCCTGAGTAGCTGGGACTACAGAGGCGGGGTCTCCCTCTGGGTCAGGCTGGTCTCAAACCTGTGAGCTCAGACAATCTACCCGCCTCGGCCTCCTAGAGTGCTAGGATTACAGGCATGAGCCACCCCGCCCGGCCTCTGCCAGTGTTTCTGTCAGTACGCAAAGGACATCAGTTTCATTAAGTTGGGCTAAGTGTTCTTCCTTGAATAAATTATCCAAGGCACTTACTCACTGAAAGAAACCATGCATATAAAATAAAGGTGAAAAATAAAACAACAAAAAAAATAAATAAAGTGGCATCCCAGCAGGCAACTGCCTTGTTGTCTAAGGCCAAAGTCCTGATGTCCTCATCAACCAGCAGACCAGGCATATTCTTAGTGTTGGGGTACCCAGGCCTGTGGTTTCCTGGGAGCTACTCACCCCCTCTGGTTAGGAAGGCCCCTTAAGGCTTAGCCACTTTTTGCCTCTTCACTTGGATGCTTCAGTGGCTGCTCCTGTCTGGGGTGTCCCCATGTCCCCCAGAGTGCTGGCAGGAGGCTGGTGCAGATCCTTCTTACTCTTAGTCCCATAGGACCCCCTCCCCCTCCTGTTACTCCTGGAGCCTGAGAAGGAGCCCCTCTCTTCCTTTTTCTCTCCAGGGCTTCTTTCTATGCTCTGATGCCTTTCCTGTGAGCTTTTTCTTCACAGGAAAAAACCCAGAAACACTTGTAGGGCATTTCTCTTTTCCGTTAGAGTGGTTTATGTGTATGTCCCCTTCTCAGATGACAAAACCAAGCTTCAGGAAGTTTTATGTGGTGGTATTATGACTCTAGGTCTTCTCAGTCTAAAACGCTATACTTCTTTCTGTCCATGGTCAAGAGGGGTGAGGGAGGTAAGGAGAAGAGAGACTAGTTCCTACCAGGATGATCCAGGAAGGATCTGAAAGGATGGTGGTGGCCTGTCTCAGAAGGAGATGAAGATGAAGAGGAGGCCTCTATGCCTCATTACTGCCCCTGCCCTGGTCTGTGTGTGATCCCTAGTGGAGAGGATTGGCTGGTGAGGGTATTGCCTCCTGGGCAGTTGCCCAGCTCTGGACTTCGAGAGTTCTGAAAATTCTGTTGAACCATGGCATTATTTTAGGTGGTTCAGATTTAGCATTTTCCTGTTTTACACCTCTTTCCCAGTCCTTCTGATTTCAGAAAGGAAGAATGCTCAATTTGGTACAAGTGGCTTTTTTGTCCTTTCTTACACTGCTAAGCTCTGTTTTTAATAAAAGATCACAGGCTTTGGGGTTAGGGCCTATAGCAGACAGTTGTGTCTGGCTGGAGTTTGAGAACCTTGCCTTATTTATATTGCATTTATGAATGATTGCCTTCTATGTTTGATAACTGATCCTAGTTTTCTATTTATGGAGGTGATTTTGAGTTTTCTTTTGAAATAAATTTATGCGAAAAAGAAAGATGAGTCAATGTAAAGAGAATTTTGTTGACATTGGGTCATACAAGTGGTTTGTGGGTTTGGCAGAAAACACAGAGATGGTGTGTGAATGACCAGGTTTATACCGTGACTTAGATCAACTCCTGTCTTGCAGAAATGAGGAAACTGGGACTCCAAGGCCAGAAAGCAGTGAGAGGCAGAGTCAGGACTTGAACCCAGGGCTCCTGGTTATTTATAGCCTAGGATCTTCTGGGCACCTCATGGTGCCCCATGAAGGCTACTTCCTTTGTGCCTTCCAGGTGACATACTGACCTTCTACCCTTGCCTGCAGCACCAGCGAGCCCATGATGACCCAGTGGCCTTGAAGTACACCTTCCACGAGGTGATCACGGCCGGCCCTGATGCGTCCTCAAAGCTGCGCGCCCTCCAGAACCGCTGCTTGGTCCCTGGCTGGTATGCCACCCACATCGAGCGTTGGCTCAGCGCCTTTCATGCCAACCAGGTAGCTGCCTCTCCTTGACCTCTGGGAGGACAGTCACAGTACTGGCTTGCTGTGGTTAGCAAAAAGCCTCAAAATCTCTCTCACCTGTTCAGGAGCCAGAAACACTCTGTGTAGAGTTAGGCCTTTGTGTCTCTAAAAAAGTTTTAGTCTTGTTTATCCCCAGGTTGATAGGTGAGAACTCCTCAAAACTGTGTCCTATTAACACAGGCTCTGTGGCCCTAAGGGGACCCGGAAAGCCCTGGGGTGGGCAGCTGGGAGTAGTGAGTCTGAGAAGGTAGTGATGGAAGCAGAGCCTGGTTGGAGGGATGGGTAGGGCCAGGTCACATTATACCTTTTAGGGAAATACTTGGAGCATTTGAGGAGAGTGACATTTGGGCCTGAAGCTCAGAGAGAGGCTGGAAGAGAGACGTACGGCTATGAGGGGTAGCAGGGTTTAGGTGATAGCTTGAATACTAAGAGAGATGACAGGATGACCTCAGGCAGGGGAAGCTGCCAGAGAGCAGGGATTAGACCACAGGGGCCTGAGGCTTGGAAATACATGTCATTCATCATAGAAGAGGAGCCAGATTCTAGAGAGTGCGGGGTCCCAGAAGCAAGCACCTTCCTGCTGCTGTGGTTCCTGCCCCTGTTTGCCACTAGTGTGGCAGCAGGTCCAGCTCACCTTTCTCTTCCCTTCTTTCTTTATTTTATCTCCTTTAGCTTTGAAGTGGTTCCAAAAGATCACCTTTCTCTTTTTCCTTCTTTCCAGATTCTGGTCTTGGATGGTAAACTGCTGCGAACAGAACCTGCCAAAGTGATGGACACAGTGCAGAAGTTCCTTGGGGTGACCAACACCATTGACTACCACAAAACTTTGGCGTGAGTGTTGTCTTGGCCATTCAGCAGCACCTGGGCCAGAAAGCCAAAGGCTTGAATGGTTGTAGGAGAGTCACAAGCTAATTAGTCAACAAGTATGAAATTTTATTAATAGGATTCAAGTCATATGAATAAGGTATCAATTTAAGAAAAAAGAAGGTGATGAATCGGTTGCTGTCAGCAGACCACCCTGGGGTGTTCTCTCAGGTCTGGGCTGAACTTTTTCAGAGAGATTTTTCTAAATAACTTAGATCAGCAATGAGCAGCCCCAGACCCCACAGGCTTTCTTAGCATTCGATTTTGACTTCTTAAAATAGAATTTCAGGAAAAGGAAACTCCAGATATTATTGTTGTGGCTAATCATCCATTGACTCAGAACCTGGTGCAGAACACTGAAATGCCCTCCTGTGATGAGTAAGTACCTGACTGCATCACAGGGGCCTGAAGCTGGGGAGAGGCTGCCTTCCAGTGCTGTGTCACAGATGAGGCTGGATGAGGGGACCCCAACAGAAGGAGGAATAAAGTCACCCTCCCTGACTTCCTTCTTTTTTTTTGAGACAGAGTCTCACTATGTCGCCCTCGGTAGAGTACTGTCACATCACAGCTCATAGCAACCTCCAACTCTTGGTCTTAAGCCATTCTCTTGCCTCAGCCTCCCAAGTAGCTGGGACTA
>CAUYQV010132770.1:0-24117 GCA_963574575.1 Galagoides demidoff
ATATTCTCCTGAGTAAAGTATCTCAAGAATGGAGGAAAAAGTATCCAGTGTACTCAGTACTTCTATAAAACCTACTTATATTTACTCACACATTCTTATGAAAAATAGAACACAATTATAGCCCAGGATGAAGGAGAGAAACGGAGTGGAAAGGGAGGGGTGGGGGGAAGGTCTGATGGAGGGTAAACGGCGGGACCACACCTATGATGCATATTGCAAGGATACAAGTCAAATCTGTCAAGTGTAGAACATAAATGTTTTAACACAATAATCAAGTAAATGAGGTGAAAACTATGTTGATCAGTTTGATGTAAGCACATCAAATTGTATTTAAAAATCAACACATTGAACCCCACATATGTGTAAATGTATTTATGATCTATGTGCATATGACTTAATAAAAAAGAACATGTAAAGCTAAATAAAATAAAATAAATTCTGCTTAGTCTAGCAAAGTACTTTCTTTTTCTTTTTCTTTGTTTTTGAGACAAAGTATCACTCTGTTGCCCTGGTTAGAGTGCCTGCTGTGGCATCATAACTCACAGCAACCCCAGACTCTTGGGCTTGAGCAATTCCCTTACCTTAGCCACCCAAGTAGCTGGGACTATAGGCCCCCACCACCATGCCTGGCTAGTTTTTCTACTATCTTTTTAGACAGAGTCTCACTCTGGCACCCTGACTAGAGAGCTGTGGCATCATAGCTCACAGCAACCTCAAGTTTTGGGGCTCAAGCAATCCTCTTGCCTCAGTTTTTTCTATTTTTAGTAGCGATGGGTCTTGCTATTGCTCAAGCTGGTCTTGAACTCCTGAGCTCAAGTGATCCATGCACCTCAGCCTCCCAGAGTACTAGGATTACAGGCGTGAGCCACCGCACCTGGCCACAAGTATTTTCTTTACCTAACAGTCATCACATACTTAGTCATAACTAAGATTGTGTGTTTTGGGGAAAGAGCATGAGATTTTGATCCAGAGAGCCTTGGCTTTACAAATTATGAGCAGAATGACTTTGGGCAAGATAGTTGTCAGAGCTGTCCAGTTTTATTACTTGGAAAGCACCAGTAAGATATTACTTGTCTTACAGAATTGTAATTAGGATAAAATGAATAATAATGTTTTTAAAGTGTTATACAAAAGAAAGCTGTTATTTGTATTATAGTAATAAAGTAGTAGTAACTGAGCATTCTAGATGGCAGTTGAATTTTTGTACCATTTAATTTAATTTTTTTTTTTTTTGCAGTTTTTGGCTGGGGCCAGGTTTGAACCCACCACCTCCGGTATAGGGGCCAGTGCCCTACTCCTTGAGCCAAAGGAGCCGCCCCTGTACCATTTAAATTTATCATTAAATAAATTCTGTCAAGTGAGTTTCTGCTAAGTCAGAGAGATTCCTAATGAAAACATTCATGTGTGTTGAGAACTTGATGGACGGCCCAGTGTATTCACCAACCACAGAGAGCTGAACTCCTGACATGAAATCCCGAGGATCATGACTTTTCAGAAGTCTGAAAGACCTCACTGTGTTTCACTCGAGTGGAGAATAACCATCGGTGGTCACACCATGTAAGAAAGCTACAGTTGACTAGAATCCAAGCTGTAGGAAGATCAGAGAGCACCACAGTGCAATTCCTGGCCCACCACAGATATTTCTTCTAAAATCCCAAAGTAAAGACCGGAAGCTTCACCTGTTTCTCACTGTCAATTGCCTCAAGCTATAAATAGGACCAAAGCTCATCTCTCTCCACTCAGCAAAGAAGGGTCAGATTACAGAGGGTAAAGCAAGATAATAAAATGAACGTCAGGGTATTTCACAGTGTCACTCAGCCATCCCCATGCTCCCTACTCTCTTCCTTTCTACTGTGCTACCCTAGAATCAAGGATCCCAGCAACAATGCCTCTGTTCAAACTTCCAGGTAGGTGTGCAAAGCGTTTGGAGAGCTCAGTTTTTTTCATATGCAACCATTCCTTTAGCTATCATGTCAGCTTTGATAATCCTTTTTTTTGTATGTTCATAACAGCTTTAATAATACATTTCAAGAAAAGGCAAAACATTTTCAAGTTTTTGTTTGTTTTTAGTTTGGGGAAAAGGTTGGTTTAAAACTGTATTATGGGGGTGGGATCTTTGATGATCCCAGTAGAAAACTGGGTGAGATATTTAATACCTACTCCGCTGTCTAAACAAAACCTGCACTGCCCAGGTTGTGAGACGGGTGCTGTACAGTGCCTCTAGCTGTAGTATTAGCTGAAAACCATGAGCATAACAAAAATATTAGCCAAAGCTGGTTCACAACTCACATTTATACACAGAGCAATTTTTTTTATTATCTTTTCTTTTTTGCTCTATGAGAAAATCAAGCACAGTAATTTTTTTATTTTTTTAATTGTTTTTTATTAAATCATAACTTTGTACATTGATGCATTTATGAGGTTCAGGGTACTGCTTCAATATACAATGTGAAATGCTTACATTGAACTAAGTAACACATCCATCAAGCACAGTAATTTTTTTTTTTTTTGCAGTTTTTTGGCCAGGGCTGGCTTTGAACCCGCCACCTCCTGCATATGGGGCCGACACCCTACTGCTTTGAGCCACAGGCACTGCCCATGCACAATAATTTTTTTTTTTTTTGTAGAGACAGAGTCTCACTTTATCATCCTTGGTAGAGTGCTATGATATCACAGCTCACAGCAACCTCCAATTCCTGGGGTTAGGCGATTCTCTTGTCTCAGCCTCCTGAGTAGCTGGGACTACAGGCACCCGTCTATTTTTTTGTTGCAGTTTGGCCAGGGCAGGATTAGAACCTGCCACCCTCGGTATATGGGGCCAGCCCCCTACTCACTGAGCCACAGGCACTGCCCAAGAGATGGTTTTGTTTTTTGGTTTTGGGGGTTTCTTTTTGCAGTTTTTGGCCAGGGCTGGGTTTGAACCAAGCACAGTAATTTTTAAAAGAATAATGTTATGGTTCTTTTTTAGTATAAAAGCAATATATTATATTTATTATGTGAAATAAAAAGAAAAAACCTACACTGAAAAATGAAAGAAAAATCGGGAAATTTAGGACAGTGATAATAATAATAACAATAATCACCATAGTCCCATAGTCCAAAAATATCCACTCTTAACACTTTAGTGTTTTCTTCTCAATCTATTTTCTATGCAAAATTATATTTTAAAAAAACAGTTATAATTAGATTATATATGTACCTTTCCACATCCTCCTTTTAGCAGGATAATGTTTTGGGGTAACATTATAACTTAACTGTTTTACCATGGTATCCCAACCCTTCCTAAACACGGCTTACATGGCTGTCTAATATTCTAATTTTGTTGACTAATCCCCTAGACTCTTTATAGTTTTTTGTAAGTCTGTTAAGTCCATGGTCTGATAATATTTGCACCTAAAACTTTTTCCATATTTAAGGATTATCCCTGAAATAGCTTCTCAGAAATGGCTATTTTGCTGGTGTTACTGAATTGCTTGCCAAATGAGCTATTTTAGTTCACTGCTACAGCATCATATGAAAGTTCATATCCCCCTTCAACAGATTTTTTTTTTTTTTGAGACACGGTCTCACTCTGTCATTGGGCTAAAGTACCATGGTGCCATAGCTCACAGCAACCTCGAACTCTTAGGCTTGACCAATTCTCTTGTTTCAGCCTCCCAAATAGCTGGGACTACAGATATGTACCACCCCACCCAGCTAGTTTTTGTATTTTTAGTAGAGATGGGGATCTTGCTATTGCTCAGGCTGGTCTCAAACTCCTGACCTCAAGAGAGCCACCTGCCTCAGCCTCCCAGAGTGCTAGGATTACAGGTGTGAGCTACTGTGCCCAGCCATCATCAGGTGTTTTTTAAAATCACATTTACAAAGGGTACCTTTGTAAAAGTACACATATAAATTTAAAGAGACATATCAGAAAGAACACGAAAATGAAGAACTGTATAATGACTGTATTTCCAAGGTTTTTGACGGTAGCAAACTGGAGATGAACTGAGAGAATGAGCTGAAATAACACGTCCATCACGTCTCTTCCTCTCCCCAGTCTACGTGCTTCTATTCTGAAGCACTAACAGCCACTATGATTTCTGAAGGTTGTTTATGAATTTTGTCTTGTTTTATTTTACTTCATACAGCTGAAGAAAAACGTGAGTATTTTGGACTATTTTTCCTGTCATTTGTCAGAAATGATCCTGTTCCTTATTCAGAAACGTGGTGATTTCTCAGCAGTGTTTATTAAATGATACTACTGAAAGTCAGCAAAGATTAATGATGACCATGGTTATCCCATAGCATTAAAAATGGGGTATATGAATTGCACGTGTATAGTTTTTTTAAAAAGAAAACTTCAGAAGGAACTTATTTGATATTTTGAAATAAAAGACACAGTAGCCAAAGGGGCCTATTGAATCCAGCCTTAGTTAACCTTCAACTCCAGTGCAAAAAAAAGTTGTTGTGAAGTTTTGTGACCAGATCAAATAAAAACCTATTTTAGATAAAACTGTAACATTAGTTGTATGTTCCCCTCCCCCTCAAATTAGACTTTCCTTTCGCTGACTGATGGTCGGTCTGCCTCTGAGTTCCTCTGTGAGATGAGATGTGGCAGAGGAGAGACCTTCGACCTCGTCTTTTCTGTATAGCAACAAAGCGCTGCTGAGAAGCAAGCATGTTTTCTGGATTTGCTGGGTGAAGAAGAAAGCATGGATTCCTTTTCTCAAGTCTTGCACTTGCTGTGTTAATAGTAATAATGCTCAACTTCTGGAAAGTCCTGCATAGTTTTGAAAGTGTTTCTTATTTAATCTCCATGACACTTCTCTGAAGTCGACATTATTATTATTAACATTCCCTTTTTATGATGATGAACACAGAGGCTCCCAGTGATTATATGGTTTGCTCACAACCAAGCAGCTGTCAAGGACACTTCTTCCCATTCCTAACGCAGTATTTTTCCTGCTTTACCATCCTACTTCTTGCTTCCATATTCTTGTCTATTCTCTATCCAAAGGTCGATGTCCTGTCCTCAAGACATTTCCACTCAGATCTCCCATTATCTCAAATACAACTTGTTTGAAAACTATTTCTCCTTTACCTCATGAATTCAGGTTGTCAGCAAATGTTACTTACTCGTTTTTCGAAATATAAGTTTCACTCTTTCCTTTCCACAGTCACCACTCCCTGAAGTATTTCTGGAAGGCAGAGTTCTTGAATTAGGAATCAAATTTCAGCTGTGGTTACATGAAGTCAAAACAACTGGTTGATTCAGTGGAAGAAAATATCAACCATATAATTTTTGATCATCATGTAAACTACTTCTTAAGAATAAAGTTTCTACTTTCCAACCATCTGTAGTGGCTTAGGGAGAGACAATCTTAGTCAAAACAAGGTTTTAAAATATGCTGAATGCTTGTTCTGGAAGAGCCAGATTTCTGGCAAGTGGGATTTGGTTTCTGGGCATCCATTTCCACGCCATGCTTCCAGAGGTGTCCAGAAGCATTGTCACAAACCCAGCATGACTAAGCCAGATGCATTGTCATCCTCATTCTCATCATCATAGCCAACCAGCTTATTTCCATCTGCCCTGCATGGAGCATGATGCCCTCATAACTCCTGCCTGCCCTCCTCTCAAGGTGCACGCACTGCTTGTAAAGCTCAGGGACAAATGCTACTCATCCTGCAGATTGGGTGGAAGCAGGATGGGGAGGCATTCTCAGGCCATCGAGTGTGTTTCACCTAGTGTTCTGTTTGTCCCTTGTGGATCACAGTGCTTGCCAAAGAACTACTTGTAGCATCCAAAGATGCTTTTCAGTTTCAGGAAGTGTTTGAGTTTAATGAGGCAAACAGGTGCATGAAGTTCAGCCAACACAGTGGGCTTCTCCAACAGCTCTGCTGGGACAAACCAGGATTTTAAAACCAGCTGACCTGACTGTGTTGGTGAAGTTATGAATCGATTCCTGTCATTTGCAACATGCATTTCTGTCTACACTAAGTCATATATCATTTATCATTTCCCTAATAACCCAAAGCTAACCCCAAATACCAAATGTCTGTTTAACCAATGCTACCAAATTATATCATTCCATTTAATCTGGGACTTTGTTTTCCTTAAGGCATTTTTACATAATATATATACTATATTATCGCTTGGCGTCACAATAGCCTTGCAAGTGAGCTTGAGTAAGTATTAGCATTTCCACTTTACAGACAAGACAACTAGAACAGAGGAAGGCAAAGGGGTTGGTATGTGCAGAGCAGGGGGCTTGAATACATTTCGCCCACTTAAGTTAGAACTGAGAATGTAGACTTCTGGAGGCCCACGCAGACATCAAGGGCTGTGGGTGTCTTTCCCTCTGCACGTAGTTTGCTCCATCATCCTGTTGGAAATGTCTCTCTGTCTTCTACTATTGCTCCAAATATCTATGTGGTTGCTACTAGTTCTTTTAAGGAAATACCAAAAGCACTAGAGGTAATGACTATTTGGATTAAAACAACTGACAGTCTGGAGGACGAGTGGAACTTAACAGGAAAGCAGCTAATGGATGGCCAACACCACCCTGTATGATGAAACTGGTTCTCTTATAACATGAGGATCTTGGGATCATTCACTGCCAAGCTAAAGGTCACCCTCTCCTCCTGTTTTAAGAATAGGGAAATTTGGCTTGGCGCCTGTGGCTCAGTGAGTAGGGCGCTGGCCACATACACTGAAGCTAGCAGGTTTGAGTCTAGCCCAGGCCAGCTAAACAATGACAACTGCAACCAAAAAATGGCCAGGCATTGTGGCGGGCACCTGTAGTCCCAGCTACTTGGGAGGCTGAGGCAAGAGGATCACTTAAGCCCAGAAGCTTGAGGTTTCTGTGAGCTAATGCCACAGCACTCTACTGAGGGTGACATAGTAAGACTCTGTCTCAAAAAAAGGGAAATTAAGTTACATAAAGTAAAATCCGTTTCCAAGGTGTCATTCACTATGGAAGGCCCATATCCAAAAGAAATGGGACTCCCTTTGCTGGGCGCAGTGGCTCACACCTGTAATCCTAGCACTCTAGGAGGTCGAGACAGATGGAGACCTTGTACTCATGAGTTTGAGACCAGCCTAAGCAAAAGAGAGACCCCGCTCTGCTAAAATAGAAAACTAAGGTAAGAGGCTCGCTTGAGCCCAGGTGTTGTACAGTACTGTGAGCTACTGTCATAGCTATCATCATATCATCTTCTCAAAAAAGAAGAAAGAAATGGTACTCCAATGCAAGGTAGTAAATTTTAGTGTCTCCTTTCCTCACACAACAGCATTTCACTAAGTTATCAGGATTTGGCTCAGCACCTGTGGCTCAAGTGGCTAAGGTGCTGGCCACATACACCTAAGGTGGTGGGTTGGAATCCAGCCCGGGCCCGCCAAAACAACAATAATGGCTGCAACCAAAAACAAAAACAGCCGGGCGTTGTGGCGGGTGCCTGTGGTCCCAGCCACTTGGGAGGCTGAGACAGGAGACTCGCTTGAGCTCAGGAGTTGGAGATTGCTGTGAGCTGTGATGCCACAGCACTCTACCCAGGGGACAGCTTGAGGCTCTGTCTCAAAAAAAAAAAGTTATCAGGATTTGACAAAAACAAGGTTTGATGTGTGAGAGAAACACAGTATCTGTCCTAAGAAGAAGAAAGGTCCTAAAGTACACATTTATTTCTCAGAACTTTTTTTAAAATTAATTTATTTATTTTTGAGACAGAGTCTCAAGCTGTGGCCCTGGATAGAGTGCTGTGGCATCACAGCTCACAACAAGCTCCAATTCCTGGGCTCAAGCGATTCTCCTGCCTCCACCTCCCAAGTAGCTGGTATACAGGCGCCTGCCACAATGCCGGCTATTTTTTGGTTGCAGCCAGCATTGTTGTTTGGCGGGCTGGGCTGGATTCAAATCCGCCAGCTCAGGTGTATGTGGCTGGCACCTTAGCCGCTTGAGCCACAGGCACTGACCCATATTTCTCAGAACTTCTTACATCTCTGGGGTCACTGGTTCTCCTTAGGAAGAAAAACCCTAAGGACTGATAGCCCCATCCACCTCTCCAAAACCATCAGAAGATTCCACCAACCTAATGGGAAGGACCATGCTGCATGGTTACTAGGAAATCAAACTTAGCCTTGCCAGAAACAGGTGGTTGTATATTAAGTGAGAATCCTAGAACAGCCCAACCCCATCTTTAGGACCCTCCCGAAATGTCCTATGAGACTCTCAAAGAATCTGACCTGTGTTTCTTGGAGATTTCCAAGCTGCCCACAGACACCTGCACAGGGAGAGTGGGCACTCAACTCTGTGCTGTTTCTGGGAGGCGGCTGGAGAGCAGGGGAGCCATGTGCATAAGAGCCTTACCCTTATGCCTTAACTATAGAAGAAACTCTTCGATGACTTTTGAAAAAGGGTCTGAATGCTAATATGTGAAAACTTCTTTTAGAAATTGATGACTCAATGCGTAGCTTTGCTGAAAAAGTGTTTGCCTCTGAAGTCAAAGATGAGGGGGGCCGTCAAGAGATTTCCCCCTTTGATGTGGAAGAGGTCTGTCCAATTTCTCATCACGAGATGCGAGCACACATATTCCAGCTGGAGATTCTGTCCACCTCCTTAGAAGGCAGGAGGTAAGTGGTATAAGGGGAAAGGCTACAAGGGAGGGGGGGAATGTCAGGGAAGATACAGTTCAGTCTGTCTGACTGACGGTTTAACTTAGAGGAAAAATTCTGCCAAGGTTAGAAATTCTTTCCCCACCCAACAAGAGGACTCAAGCTACCTGTGCAATTGTTCCAAACCAAAAGGGTGAATGATGGTTGTGAATATACTCCACCTATACACGATGTTTATAAAGTTGGAACTCCAGGGCCTTCACCTTCAGGCTCCATCCCTAGCCAAACCTGGTGCTGTGCACCCTCATATCAGTCCTGCCATCTAGTAGTCTGATCACCTCTGCCCTTGGGAATGTAGCTCTGTTTCTGCCCTCTCCCTTGCCCATCCTATATCTATGACATAGATTAGCTGCCTTCCCCGAGCATGTTCAGAGATTCCTCTCCACAAGTCTATTTTCCTCTTTTCTTTCTTTTTCTTCTTCTTTTTTTTGAGACACGGTCTCACTCTGTCCCCAGGCTACAGTGCAGTGGTATAGTTCACTGTAACCATAAACTCCTGGGGTCAAGTGATCCACCCACCTTGGCTGGGATTACAGGTGTGAACCACTGTGCCAGGCCCTCTATTTTCCTTTATTTAAACCCCTCTACAATTCATTATCTGTCACATTTTAGTCCTCAAACATATACTGACCACTTACTTAGAACCCCTTCCTTATAGCCCTTCCCCTATCCTACCATCCTCATAGGGTAAAGATCATTCTTCTGTGTTTCTCTTGGTTTTACATCTTTAAAGTAAAAAACAACAATCCACCCCCTCTGGCATCCTCCATCAGACCCAACATAGGACTTGGGCCAAAGCAGAAACTCAGTAAATACTTGTTGATTTGAGGAAATAATATTAAAATACCTTATGAACTCCAGGTACTGTGCTAGGCATTTTATATACATTAAATCTCACAGACATAAGGGAGCCATTTTTACACCATTTTTTCAGATGGGAAGATGGAAGCTCACAGAGCTTAAGGAACATGAACAAAATGACACAGGTAACTGATACAGCCTGTGTTTACTGCGGTACCCAGACTGCCTGGGAAGAACAGTGCTGCGTTGAAGGCCTTCTGGTATGATTGCTAAGGCCCACTGTTCCCAGTTACACAAGGAAGGAAGGGGCAAGGTCATGTGTCTTCAACGATAGCTCCTATCACTAAGCTTAGATCCTGTTTCTGACGCCCAACCCACATTTTAATGTTTCTTTTTGTCCTCAAAACAAAATTGTATAGTGAAACATCTGTCTATCATGATGAAAATCCTGAAAAAGACAAACTTAATTCTTAACTTTTAATTTCAAATCCAGAAAAAAGCGTTTCCAAGGACGAAAGACTGTTAATCTGGCTATTCCACTAAGTGAAGCATCTTCCACCAAACTGTCCCACATTGACGAATACATTTCTTCATCTCCAACCTACCAGACCGTGCCTGATTTTCAGAGAGTGCAGATCACTGGTGACTATGCCTCTGGGGTGAGTTACTCCTTGCTACTCAGAATTAGCTGCTAGGAAGTCATTTAGCTTGACAGCTCTAGCTTCTTATCTTCTTCCCCTTCTCACTGAGGAAAGGTTAGCTCCTTTCCTTTGTCATACTTCATTATTACATTTTTTTTAAACAAAGTCTCACTTTGTTGCTCTCAGGAGAGTGATATGGTGTCATAGCTTATAGCAACCTCAAACTCTTGGGCTCAAGTGATCCTCTTGCCTCAGTCTCCCGAGTAGCTGGGACTACAGGCACCTGCCATGACACCTGGCTAGTTTTTTTAGAGATGGGGTCTCACTCTTGCTCAGGTTAGTCTTGAACTCCTGAACTCAGGTGACCCACCTGCCTTGGCCTCCCAGAGTGCTAGCATTATTGTATTTCAATGCTAATAATATGTCTACATTTCTACTTTTGTCATCTCCTATAATTCCTCCTCTACCATGCTTGCTTGTACATGAATACGGAGTAGAATGCAGTGTCTGTGTTACAGAATACAGCACGAAGATTATGGCAAGAAGACCAAAGATCTGGTTAGAATTGGTGTTTGGAAGCAAAAGGGGGTGGGACAAGGACCAAAGAGAGGGGCAGCTGGCCTGGTCTTGCTGATGGTATCATAAAACAGAAAAGAAAACCTTTGGGAGGCAGAGGGAGCATTAGGGAAGAGAAGGATTCACGGCAGTCCTAGGATGGAGAGAAAGGCTTCAGGTAGCATTAGCCAGACAAAGAAAACACATCAAAAGAAAGAAAGAGAGAAGAGAAGAAAGGGGACACCAGAGAAAAGAGGGAAGTTAAGAGAAAGCCTAGAAAATTCTAATGAAGCTATTTTTTTTTTTGATAAGACTGCACTCTCTGATTCCATTGCAAATGCTTACACAGTAAATGATTACTTGGAACAAACTCTAGTATGCCACAGAGACAGCAAACTCATGTCACAAACAACTTGACCTGCTTGTCCCATCCAGAACAGATGGTCAATTCATAAATCTCTGCCACACCGACTTGCGGAATCAGCATCATATTGGTAAAACTGCTCTTTCGCTACTAGTCTGCACTCCAAATATAGTTTTAATGACCAGTGCTGAGCCCCCTTCTCATGTAACTGACCCACTTAGCGTCAGTCCTAAGAGACTCAAAAGTGACAGAGCAATTAAATGCACACCATTCCGGCTTACTCATTTTCTGAAAACATGAGTGCTGTCCAAATATCAGAGAGTTTCTATGCTAAATAACTGAACTGTAATGTTTAATAGGGACAAGGACAAGGCAAACAGTTTGAAGAACTCAAAATAACATAAATATTAGGAGACAAACGTGATACATACATAGTTGGTAGAAATGAAAACAACAATAAAAAGAAAGATGGAAGAAAAGAAAAAGTACACAGAAGTCAAGGAGTAGCTTCTGGAGGGCACCTGAAGTCTCTGAAAAACCAAATGTGTTGCTGTACCTGCTGGCTGCATGTGGTGAGCTGCAGGCGACTCTCCATCTGGTTGTAGTCTGAATCCAAATCGGACTCCATTCTTGTGATTTAAACAGAGAGGTAAAGGAGGAAATCAGGGATAAGTTCCCAAGACCATTAGTCCCTGATAAATAATTGATTCAATTTAATCATTCTTTATCGGGCACTTTACCTGTGCGAAGTGCTGAGGACATGCAGACAGTTAAGATGGGTTCTTGTCCCTGGGGACCTGATACACCAGTGGCCTATTAGGTGACAATGAAACAAGCATGCCATTGGAAGCAGAACCTAGAACCAGCACCTGTGCCAGACTGTCTCAGCCAAGGTCGGCAGGTCTTTAGGTGGCTCACGCCCATAATTTGAGCACTTTGGGAGACTGAGGCTGGAGGATGCTTGAGGCCATGAGTTCAAGACCAGTCTGAGCAAGAATGAGACCCTGTCTTTCCAAAAAATAGAAAACTTAGCCAAGTATGATGGCACACTCCTTGCAATCCCAGGTACTCAAGAGGCTGAGGCAGGAGGATCACTTGAGCCCAGGAGTTTGAGATTGCAGTGAGCACTGATGACACCATATCAATCTAGCCAGGGTGACAGGGTGAGAACTTGTCAGTAAAAAAAAAAAAGTTAAAAAGATTAGGATCAATTTCTGAATCTCAAACCATCAGGAACAAGCTTATGTTGGTCCTAGAGAGAACATCTTTGGGCTCTAATTATAAGCATTCAATAATTTCAAGTTGTAACTGATTGGATATGCCTGGCCAAGTCAGGAATTGGGGATGGGGACAGAGAAAATAGACCAGTTTTGGAAATTTCCAGCAACTCTAATAGTAAGACTTTGTTCTGGAATTTTTAGCTACAGATCAAATTCTCCTTAAAACCATGTAAAAGAATCACTTCTCACAGGATGATGTTCTGATTCCTGTGTAGCCACAGAAAGTGGTGCATATGGACAGAGTTTAAGGGATCTGTGACTCCTTATTCATGCCGAATTATTTCCCTCACTGACTCACAAGTGGTTTCAGTTTTCACAATTAGAGTCAGGTCTGTCTGTCTGTCTTTCTTTCTTCCTTTATTTATTAATTTATTTATTTTGAGACAGAGTCTCACTCTGTCTCCCTGGGTAGAATGCCATGGCATCATCTAGCTCACAGCAACCTCAAATTCTTGGCCTCAATCAATCCTCTTGCTTCAGCCTCTAGAGTAGCTGGAACTACTGGCACCTGCCACAGTGCCCAGCTAGATTTTCTATTTTTAGTGAGATAGGATCTGGCTCTTGTTCAGGCTGGTCTGAACTCCTGAGCTGAGGGATTCCACCCACCTCAGCCTCCCAGAGTGCTGGAATTATAGGCATGAACCACCCACCCAGTCTCAGATTGTCTTTCAATTGAGGTGTTTGTTGTCTTCTACTTAAAATGTCCATATGTTACCTGGAAAGGTGAGTATACACCATATTAGAATGGGAAATCATATTTGCTAGAAAATCACTTCTACATAACAACAACAACAAAAAAAACCCACAGGGTTATAAGGGAAACACTCATTGGAGTAAGTTTTGATAGAGATGAAAAAGCCAGAAAGGTTTGAGGACCTGTTCCTGGAGGGAGACCCAGGACCCAAGGCAATGAGGAAGCAGCCAGAGGGGCAGATGAGGCTTGACCAGGGCTGCCACACACAGGACAGCTGGGAAGTACCAAGGATAAGCTTCACCCACTTCCCAGATGTTCATGGGATTGACTCTGATATTCTGGCGTTTTCCTACAGGTTACAGTTGAAGATTTTGAAATGGTTTGCAAAGGTCTGTATCGGGCATTATGTATACGGGAGAAATACATGAAGTCATCGTTTCAGAGGTTCCCAAAAACCCCATCCAAGTACTTGCGCAACATCGATGGGAAGCCTTGGGTAGCAAATGAGAGCTTCTATCCTGGTAACTAACTCTTTTACGTAATGTATGGAATGCATCTTTCAGTTTAACTACGAAACATTAAATTTAAAGGATGCCCCTAGACTGTAAATAATCCAGTCTAAAAATATAGTCATCTTTGGCTCCATCACTCCTGCCACCATGTCCAAGCACTTGGTCAGTCTGTACAAGATCCCTCTGCACCTGCTCTCTCTTCACCATTCCCCAAACCCTGAGTTAGGCTTATATTTCTTCTTGCCCAGATCATTGAAAGAGCTTTCTTAACTATTCTGCTGCATTACAGTCTCATCCTCTTTCAGTTCATCTTCACTTTGGTACCAGTTATTAAATCACAGATCGCACACATTCTTCTGACAAAAACCTTTAGCTCATCCTCATTACCCACAAGGTAAAGTGGAGTCTGTAACTCAGCATTCAAGGATTAACACCATCTAGCCTCCTAACTGCATTTTATTTCTTTATTTTTGGACTCACTTCCTCAATCTACTTCTAAACCTACGTCCTCTACTCCACCTTTGATACTCTTTGTTCTGGTTTAAAGGGGTTTCCCTGTGTAATTATCTTACATCTTCTTTTTGTGAAGACACCCGAGTAGAGTGCTATGGCGTCATAGCTCACAGCAACTTCAAATTCTTGGGCTGAAGCAAACACATTGCCTCAGCCTCCTGAGCAGTTGGGACAACAGGCACCCACTGCAATGCCTGGTTGATTTTTCTATTTTTAGTAGAGACAAGGTCTCTCTCTCTTGCTCAGGCTGGGCTGGAAATGAAACTGCTAAGCTCAGGCTATCCACCCGCCTTGGCCTCCCAGAGGCATGAGCCACCACTCCCACCCTAGTCTTACATCTTTATGATTATACTCCTAGAACTGAAATTTTAGGGAGGCAAATATTTAAGATTTTTAAACTTCCAAATTATCATGTTATTAAAGATCTCCAGTTCTATAACTGCCCTTCTGTAATTTATTTTAATATAAAAATCATAGTAAAATGTTGACGGTTTGGTAACTCATAATGTTGGTTTACCTGTCTATAACATTGACATTGAGAATGTTTGTCTTGCCTTTATTTCCTGTAAATTACACTTTATTTCTCTAATACAGCTAAGTATAAGGACTTGAAAATTGATGTTTGATATAGCAACGTTGTCACTTCTTTCAATTTCCCTATCTCCCAGTTTTGAACAGGAAATGTGGCAACTTTTTCCTGTTTTGTTTTCTCACTCAGGCTACATTAGGAGACTTTCTGATCCCTTCCTTGGGTACAGCAGTGAAGGGGCATGAATGACCCTACCGGCTGAAAGTGAATGGAGAAGGGCTCTAAGCATGTGGAATAATGGCTTTCTTACACTGTTAGCAGTGGAAAGAAGGAAATATTTATCCACTTAATCCCTTTTTACTTACTTTAGCAGAAATTGTATATGCTTTAAAAGGTGGGAAACAGGGGCCCAGGCACAGTGGCACACACCTGTAATCCTAGCGCTCTGTAAGTTTGAGGCCGGTGGCTTGCGAGCTCACCAGTTTGAGACCAGCCTGAGCCACAGCAAGACCTCGTCTCTAAAAATAGCCGGGCACTGTGGTGGGCACATGTGGTCCCAGCTACTTGGGAGGCTGAGGCAAGAGAATCACCTAAGCCCAAGAATTTGAGGTTGCTGTGAGCTATGCAACCACAGCGGTGCCACAAAGTGAGACTCTGTCTCAAAAAAAAAAAAAAAAAAAAGGTGGGAAACATAATTATCATAAGAATTATGATTCTTACATGTGTAATGAGAATTTATTTTATAACTCCCTTTACACTAAAAACTACGTGAGGCAGAGCATAGAGGATTTTTATGGGAGTAAAACTATTCTGTATGATATCATAGGGATGGATACATATCATTATACACGTGTCAAAACCCATCGGAGGTACAACATCGAGAGTGAGCCTGATGTGAACTGTGGACTTTGGTCGACTATGGTGTGTGTGCTGTGATGCAGGATGTGGATGGGGGGCTGGCTGTGTGTTTGTGGTATTGGAGAAGGATGGAAACTCGGTACTTTCCACTCAGTTTTACTGTAAACCTAAAACTGCTTTTTGAAAGTCTATTTAAAAAAAAGACCACTCTATTTATACTAACTTTTTAAAAGGTTGATTTCTGAAGGTAAAGATCTTTTTCTAACTGTAGTTTAACCTTTATTTTTATGCAAGTATATAGTATGCTAATAGAATGCTCTAAACAGAAAGACTTTGATGATCAACATTAGTAAATAAAATTATTTGTAAGTGGTATATCAATTACTTTATATAAATAGTATCCTAAGAACTTAGAAATCATTCTTACGCTAGATAAAATATTACTTTTATAGTTATTTTTTACTATTAATTTAGTCATCTTTGACGGACAATGCAAAGCTAGACTTTAGCTCAATTCTGAATAATGACAATTTATGAAGTATAGGATTCTAAACTAATGAGATTTTATAGTATTTTATATTTTGGTTATTTTTCTGTTGTCATTCATCCTATGTGCTAATATATTACTCTGTGTTTTATTGAAAAAGTCTTTACTCCTCCTGTGAAGAAGGGAGAAGACCCTTTCCGAACAGACAACCTTCCTGAAAACCTGGGTTATATCCTCAAAATGAAAGATGGTGTAATTTACATCTATCCTAATGCAGCAGCAGCCAGCAAAGATGAGCCTAAGCCTCTTCCCTACCCGAATTTGGACACCTTCTTAGATGATATGAATTTTTTGCTTGCTTTAATTGCCCAAGGACCTGTGTAAGTGTTTAGTGAGACCTAAACTACAATCACTACTACTGTTAGTACTAAGTGTTTATTAAGCGTTTACTACGTTCAAGCCAGCACCTGTGACTCAGTGGCTAGGGATGCCAGCCACATACACCAGAGCTGGTGGGTTCAAACCCAGCCTGGGCTTGCCAAACAACAATGACAACTACAACCAAGAAACAGCCAGGAGTTGTGGCAGGCGCCTATAGTCCTGGCTACTTGGGAGGCTGAGGCAGGAGAATCACTTAAGCCCAGGAGTTGGAGGTTGCTGTAAGCTGTGACGCCACAGCACTCTCCCCAAGGCAACAGCTTCAGACTGTCTTGGAAAAAAAAAAAAGTTTACTACGGTCAAACACTATGTTAAACCCTTCACATTGCTCTATTGGGTTATTTTTATAATTATTATAAATTATAATATAATGATCACATTATATTATAATTATAAGATTGGAAATTATTATAGTTATTTTTATAATTCCAGTTTTAAAATGAGCTGAGACTTTGATGAGTTAAGTAACTTGCCTAAAGTGATACAGACAGCTGAGCTAGGATTTCAGCTCAAATCTGTTGACTCCAAGCCCAGGGCCTTTCACGTTGAATGGCACTTTCTCCACTGATTTTAAAGTCCTCCCTCATGACTATGTCCAACTCCTATGAAAAGATTACCCCCCTGGGATGCAATACTTGTCAGTAAAGAAAACTGAAAGTTTATTTCAATAATCATTTCCTATATGTTATAAGGGTCCTGATAGTTTTGAAAATGCAACTGTTTTTTTCTTAAATATCTGAAATTGTTTGAAATTATATAATTTTATTCTTCGCAGTAAGACCTATGCCCACCGGCGCCTGAAGTTTCTCTCCTCCAAGTTCCAGGTCCATGAGATGCTCAATGAGATGGATGAGTTAAAGGAGCTGAAAAACAACCCCCACCGGGATTTTTATAACTGCAGGAAAGTAAGCATTTCAGAGGGAGCTTCTGGGCAAAAACAGTGATCTAATTATTTCTTGAGAAGGATAGCAAGAATATTTTTTTTTCTGATTAATCGAAGCTTTCTGCAGGTTCAAAGGATTTAGTGAAAACAAATAGATTATATCTAAAGGGTAAAATGTCATTTCTATTGTTTTCCTCATAGGAAGATTTGTCATATTTTAGCTTAAAAATCATAATTATCATCAACAACAAAAGTAACAAAAACACATGAAACATCTAAAACTATTATTCTAGGATTTGGAAAATCATCCTTCTAGTCCTTTTTCTTCAACTTCCTGACTGTAAAATTCTGCAGATATGATTAAATATTTTGAAGCTTCAGTATTTGTAAAATTGAGAAATGTATCTACTCAATCCAGTGTACGTGAGGATTGTGAATACCAAATAAATAATGATTATGAAATTCAGGCAATTAGGAACTCTTCCAAGATGGATTCTAACCATTTAAGTCATTGCAAAGAAGTGGGAATCGGAAATGTATGAGCAGAGATTCAGGCTCAAATCCTGGCTCAGCTGCCTATTTACTTTGGGTAAATTACTTAATCTGTCAAAACTTTAGTGTATAGGCTTGGCACCTGTGGTTCTAGCGGCTAGGGTGCCAGCCACATACACTTGTGCTGGTGGGTTTGAAACCAGCCTGGGCCTGCCAAACAACAATGATGGCTGCAACCAAAAAATAGCCAGGCATTGTGGCAGGTGCCTGTAGTCCCAGCTACTTGGGAGGCAGAGGCAGAAGACTCACTTGAGCCCAGGAGTTGGAGGCTGCTGTGAGCTGTGATGCCACGGCACTCTACCCAGGGGGACAGCTTGAGGCTCTGTCTCAAAAAAAAAAAAACAACTTCAGTGTATAAAATTGTAATTATTAAACTATCTACCTCATAAATGCCATCACTGTACAATAGCTTCATAATTTCAATCCTTTCTCCTCTGGGGCTAAATGCTGTGGCAGCTACTTCACTTCCAGTTGTATTTCATGGGTGAAGAATGGTCCTCAAGATTTTTGTGTAGCTCAAACGGGGATGCTATGATCACACTTGTAATTCCAACTACTTGGGAGGCTGAGGTGAGCGGATTGCTGGAGTTCAAGACCAGCCTGGGCAATATAGTGAGACCCAGTCTCAAAAAAAAAATTTAATTAAACTAATTTAAAAATTTGTGTGGATCAATATTTGCATACTACAAATCTGACAAAGGGCTGACAACTAGAATCTACAGAGAACTCAAACTAATCAACAAGAAAAGAGCAAACAATCCCACTATAAGTGGGCAAGAATCTTCTCTGAAGAAGACAGATGAGTGGCCAACAAACACATGAAAATATGTTCATTGTGCCTAATCATCAAAGAAATGCAAATCAAAACCACCCTGAAATATCACCTAACCCTGGTGAGAATAGCTCACATCACAGTCTCAAAGCTGCAGATGCTGGTGTGGATGTAGAGAGAAGGGAACATTTTGACACTGCTGGTAGGAGTACAAAGTAACACAGGCTCTATGAAAAGAAGTATGGAGAATCCTCAAAGAGCTAAAAGTAAGCCATCCATTTGATCCTGCAATCCCATTACTAGGTATCTATCTACCCAAAAGAAAAAAGATCATTTTACCACAAAGACATTTGCACTAGAATGTTCATCGCAGCCCAATTCATAATTGCCAAGACCTGGAAGCAGCCCAAGCCCCATCAACGCATGAATGGATTAATAAACTGTGGTATATGTATACCATGGAATACTATTCAACCATAAATAGACATGGAGACTTTGCAACTTTTGTATTTAGCTGAATGGAGTTGAAGACCATTCTTCTTAGTAATGTAATACAAAAATGGAAAAGCAAGTATCCAATGTACTCAATAAATATGAAACCAATAGACGAATACCTACATCCTCACACGAGAGAAAAACACAATTCAGGTGGGGAAAAGGGGAGAGGAGAGGAGGGAGATGGGTAAGCTCTCATGTAAAGGGTACAAGATATGCAGCACAACCCCTGGGTAAAGAGCTCAACTACAACTTGAGCTTTACCTAACAATGTAACCTAATCATTTGTACCCTCATATTAATCTGAAATTAAAAAAATTTAATTATGTGGATCTAATGTAGGAAGTAAACTGAATGTACAGATATACAAGAGAAGCGGGCATAAAATTAATGAATCCATCCTAAACCTTCACATCCTTGCAAGGGCACATCACAGTCCCAATGGGTCTTTATTGCTGGGCCATTCCACCCGCTATCAGTGCACATCCCCTGACTTTGTTCTCTGTCCAAACACAGTGAGATTTGCAAGCACCTCTGCCTCTAACAGAGTAGCATAATTAAGGCTGACTGATGGTTTTTGTTTCTCTGAATGTACAATAGGTGGACACCCATATCCATGCAGCTGCTTGCATGAACCAGAAACACCTACTGCGTTTTATTAAGAAATCTTACCAAATTGATGCTGACAGAGTGGTCTACAGCACCAAAGAGAAGAATCTGACCCTGAAGGAGCTTTTTGCTAAATTAAAAATGCATCCCTATGACCTGACTGTTGACTCTCTGGATGTTCATGCTGTAAGCTGCAAAGACAATGTCAGTTTTACTCTAACACTCAGAAACCCACATGTCTTTCTGCAATGAGCCCTCCCTTCTCAGAGCCCTCTTAGCCTTTGTGGCTTGCCACGCCATCTGAAAGCACCACAGACATACTGAGGGGCACTCGCTGTCAGTTGTCCTGAATTCCATTCTTGGAGCCCAACCCCTTCCTCTGTTATCAGACCCTTGTTCCACTTGACTGTTTCCTAGCTCTCTGTCCAGGCAGCTCGGGTAATGTTACATTTCTGTTCCTTCTGCTTGATTCAGGGACGCCAGACCTTCCAGCGTTTTGATAAATTCAATGATAAATACAATCCTGTAGGAGCGAGTGAGCTACGGGACCTGTACTTGAAGACAGACAATCACATTAATGGGGAATATTTTGCCACTATCATCAAGGTGAGGACGAATCAATCAGACCTGCAGTACCTGGCATGGTTCTTGAGGAGAAGGGGGAAGGGAAGGAAGGAAAAAAGGGAATGGTGGAAGGGGATAAACAAAAGAAGGGAATTGGGTAGCGCCTGTGGCTCAAGGAGTAGGGCACCGGCCCCATATACCGGAGGTGGTGGGTTCAAACCGGCCCCCGCCAAAAACTGCAAAATAAATAAATAAAGTTTAAAAGAAGGGAAGAAAGAAAAAGAGGGCTCTGAGAAGGGAGGGTTTATAGGAGGAGAGAGGGAGGGAAGGAAGGAAGCTATCCCTGGGGTCAAACACTATCCAAATGAATATAAGAATTTGTTCTGAAATATCTACTGTAGTGATTTTTATTTATTTGTGTTAATTATTTTTTTTAGAAACAGAGTCTTACTTTGTTGCCCTCGGTAGAGTGCCATGACCTCACAGCTCACAGCAACCTCCAGCTCTTGGACTTAGGCGATTCTCTTGCCTCAGCCTCCCAAGTAGCTAGGACTACAGGCGCCTGCTACAATGCCCGGCTATTTTTTGTTGCAGTTTGGCTGGGTCCAGGTTTGAACCTGCCACCCTCAGTATATGGGGCCAGCCATATACCCTACTCACTGAGCCACAGGCGCCACCCTGTAGTGATTTTTAAAGATGTCCATTCCTACAGTACAGAAATTAGAGTTGTGGTTTTGGAACTGAATAAGGCCTAGGCTCTTTCAGGCTTTGGGGATTTTAAGTTCAGGCAGAGTTAGGACAGGAATCCACTCTCATCTTCATGGTGCTTGTGCATTAGGAAGCAGAAATAGCAGGGGAACTCGGGAGATTTGTGTTTGGGGAGGTAGACAGAATGTGAAAAGCTGAATTTCTTTTCCAGGCGCCTTGGATATCATCATGCTCATCACCCTGAGTCTGACTTTTGCACTCTCTAATCTCCATTATGTTCAATCTTTTATCTCCACCAGATTCTCAACTCTCAGCTCTCAGCTGCTTCCTTTCATATCCCTCAGATCTTCTCAGTAACTGTCTCCTCCCCCTCGGTCCCTCGGGTTTAGACCCCTGAGGGACTGGTGGGAATTCCTGGCCTAGACTCTGCTCTTGGCTTTGCAGGAGGTTGGTGCAGACCTGGTGGAGGCCAAGTACCAGCACGCTGAGCCCCGCCTGTCCATCTATGGCCGCAGTCCTGATGAGTGGAGCAAACTCTCCTCCTGGTTTGTCACCAACCGCATCCACTGCCCCAACATGACATGGATGATCCAGGTCCCCAGAATCTAGTACGTACCTGCCTGTCAGAACCTAAAGCCTGCCCTTGTCTCACCCGCCTCGTGTCTCCTGTGTGAACAGGGAATGTGCAGCTCATCTAGCCAGAAATCACTCTGGTAAAGCAGCACTTGGCACTGGGTCCTGCATGCTTGGTTTTGCCTCCTGAGTTCGGCACTCTTGACTACACATGGGAGTTAGGAAGATCATTTCAGTTCAGTTTTATAACCAGAGAAGGCATTTTTGGTTTTTATTTTTGGTTTTTAAAACACAGGGCTTTATGAAGATCACAAATAATTATTGAGAATGATTAAAACTAGGGTAGAATAAGAACTACATACATTTTAGCAAGCCTTTTCCCTCCCTGGTCTTCTCTGTGCCCGTTCTTTCATTCCTGTGCTCCGCTATACTGGGATATAGCTGTCTCATATCATATCAGAACCTTTGTTACTCTCTGCTGATTATCACACCTGTAAGTGCTCAAGTTGTCCATAACCAATGAGTATTTTGTTTTTTGAGACAGAGTCTCGCTCAGTCGTTCTGAGTAGAGTGCCTCTGTGCCACTCTGTGGCATCATAGCTCATAGCAGCCTCTAATTCTTGGCCTCAAGGGATCCTCTTGTCTCAGCCTCCAAAGTAGCTGGGACTACTGCACCTGCCAAAATGCCCAGCTAGTTTTTCTATTTTTAGTAGAGATGGGATCTCTCTCTTGCTCCAGCACGTTTTGAACTCCTGAGCTCAGGTAATCCACCCACCTCAGCCTCCCAGAGTGCTAGGATTATAGGCGTGAGCCACCATGCCCAGCCCACAATCAATGAGGTTTTTTTGTTTGTTTGTTTGTTTTTTGAGACAGAGCCTCAAGCTGTCGTCCTGGGTAGAGTGCTATGGCATCACAGCTCACAACAACCTCCAAGTCCTGGGCTCAAGCAATTCTCCTGCCTCCACCTCCCAAGTAGCTGGGACTACAGGTGCCTGCCATAATGCCTGGCTATTTTTTGGTTGCAGCCATCATTGTTGTTTGGCGGGCCCAGGCTGGATTCAAACCTGCCAGCTCAGGTGTATGTGGCTGGCGCCTTAGCCACTTGAGCCATAGGTGCCGAGCCAATCAATGAGTATTTATCATTGGTATTGCTGAAGAAGTCTTATCCCTTTCATACCAGCTGCTGTCACTCATTGCCTTCCTGGAGGCTTCTCTATTGATTTGTTCAGTATCAGTGACCTTCTCTAACTTAGATGTTTATACATGTAGATATTCCCTGCCTCTTGCATCTGTGTTCTGTGTGCCTTGTGGCAATGCGAGAGTTTTACACTGTTTCTTTAGCTAAAAAAGTAAGTTTCTAACAGGAATAATATTTCCTGTCAAATACCATCAGGGGAAAGAGGCAGTAGAGTGTGGTCATTGGGAGAATCAACCCTGGACCCAGACTGGCAGCTCTTGAATCCTGTCTCTACTACTAGTCGCTGTGTGGCTGTGGGCAAAATACATCATCTCTCTTTGTCTTAGTTCATCAGCTCTAAAACGGGGTTAAAAATGCCGGCTAACTTGATGAGTTGTAATAAAGATTAAGACAGCTAATATTTCTGGCCACTTAAAAGAGTAGCAGGCATATATTAAGTGCTCCATAAGAGTTTGTTAAATTGCCCCAACTACAGTATATCAGAGGTGGCTCAGTGCCTAAAGTTCAAGCAGCTAGGGCACAAACCACATACACTGGAGCTGGTGGGTTCGAATCCAGCCAAGGCCCGCCAAACAACAATGACAACTACAACCAAAAAATAGCTGGGTGTTGTGATGGGCACTTGTAATTCCAGCTATTTGGGAGGCAGAGGCAAGAGAATTGCTTAAGCCCAAGAGTTTGAGGTTGCTGTGAGCTGTGACACAACAGCACTCTATCCAGGGTGACATAATGAGACTCTGTCTCAAAAAAAAAAAAAAAAGTATAACAGAAGTATTCTTTGTTGTTATTCAGACTGAGTCTCACTCTGTAGCTCTGAGTAGAGTGCCGTAGCATCACACCTCACAGCAAGCTAAAGCTCTTGGGCTCAAGTGATCCTCTTGGCTCAGCCTCCCAAATAATTGGGACTACAAGTGCCCATCATAACACTGGACCATATTTTAGAGACAAGGTCTTGTTCTTGCTCAGGGTGGTCTTGAACTCCTGAGCTCAAGCAATCTACACACCTCAACCTCCCAGAGTACTAGGATTACAGGTAACCTGAGCCACTGTGCCCAACCCATACCCAACTATTTTTTAGAGACAGGATCTCACTCTTGCTCAGGGTCGTCTTGAACTCCTGTGCTCAGGCAATCCACTCACCTTGGCCTCCCAGAGTGCTAGGATTACAGGTGTGATCCCACTGTGCCCAGCTAATCAGAGGAATTCTTGATAACCACTTCATGCTCACTATCTTGTACACCACCCACATATATTAATCTTTAAACCTTTTATAACATAATCGCTATATTCTTCATTCTCTATTTCTTTTTTTTTTTTTGAGACGGAGCCTCAAGCTATCCCCCTGGGTAGAGTGCCATGGCATCACAGCTCATAGCAACCTCCAACTCCTGGGCTCAAGCGAGTCTCCTGCCTCCTCCTCCCAAGTAGCTGGGACCACAGG
>CAUYQV010132774.1:0-33267 GCA_963574575.1 Galagoides demidoff
AATTTTCTTTTCTTGTTGGGTCTTTTCCTGGTTTGGGGATCAAAGTGATGTTTACTTCATAGAATGTATTGGGTAACATTCCTTCTTTTTCTATATTTTGAAAGAGGTTGAGTAATACAGGTACTACATTCCTTCTTAAAGGTTTGGTAGAATTCTGATGTGAAGCCATTTGGTCCTGGGCTTTTCTTTTTAGGGAGATTTTGTATAGTTGATGCTATTTCAGAACTTGATATAGGTCTGTTCAACATTTCCGCTTCCTTCTGGCTAAGTCTTGGAAGGTGGCGTGCTTCCAAGTATTGGTCAATTTCCTTTAGATTTTCATATTTCTGGGAATAAAGTTTCTTATAATATTCATTCAGGATTTTTTGAATTTCTGAGGAGTCTGTTGTTATTTCATCATTACTATTTCTGATAGATAAAATTAGAGATTTTACTCTTTTATTCCTGGTTAGGTCAGCCAAAGGTTTATCTATTTTACTGATCTTTTCAAAAAACAAACTTTTTGATTTATTCATCTGTTATATAATCCTTTTGTTTTCATTTAATTCTGCTTTAATTTTGGTTATTTCTTTTCTTCTGCTGGGTTTTGGATTGAAATGTTCCTCTTTTTCCATTTGCTTGAGATGTTTCATTAAGTTATTAATGTCCTCTCTCTCCATTTTCTTGAGGAAGGCTTGCAGTGGCATAAACTTCCCTCTTAGGACTGCCTTTGCAGTCCCAGAGGTTCTGATAACAAGTGTCTTCATTATCATTTTGTTCCAAAAATGTGGTAATTTCCTTCTTAATCTCATCTCTGACCCAGCTATCATTCAGCATAAGGTTATTTAGCTTCCATGTTTTTGTATGAGTCTGCAGATTCCTGTTGTTACTGAGTTCAACTTTTATTCCATGATAGTCCAAGAAGGTGCAAGGAATAATTTCTATTCTTTTAAATTTGTTGAGGTCAGAATTATGACCTAAGATGAGATCAATATTGGAGTATGTTCTATGGGTTGATGAGAAGAATGTGTATTCAGTTTTGTTAGGAAGAAATGTTCTGTAGATGTCCGTTAAATCCAAATGTTGAATGGTTAAGTTTAAATCTAAAATTTCCTTGCTCAGCTTCTTACTGGAGCATCTATCCAACAATGCCAAAGGAGTGTTAAAATTTCTGACAATTATGGTGCTGGAGGAAATCAAGTTGCTCATGTCTGTTAGAGTCTCTCTTATAAATTGTGGTGCATTTTGGTTGGGTGCATAAATATTGATAATTGAAATCTCATAATACTGAGTATTACCCTTAACAAATATGAAGTGACCATCCTTATCTTTCCTTACCTTTGTTGGTTTAAAGCCTATGGTATCTGCAAATAAAATTGCAACACCTACTTCTTTCTGATTTCCATTTGCTTGAAATATAGATGACCATCCCTTTTACCCTGAGTCTATATATATCTTTTAAGGTAAGATGAGATTCCTTAAGATGAGATGCAGCAGATATCTGGCCTGAGTTTTTGTTTCCAGTCAGCCAACCTGTGCCTCTTTAGAGGACAATTTAAGCCATTCACATTAATTGAGAATATTGAGAAGCCTGGTAGATTTTTGGGTATCAAGTTTTTCATTTTTAATCCTTTCACAACTATAGAACTTGGAATTTGATCAAAAGTTTCCGAGTGAGTTTACTTTTGTGGTGGATGATTGCTCTGGTCATTATGGAGGATAGGTCTGAGAATATCCTGGAGGGCTAATTTAGTTATGGCAAATTTCTTCAACATGTGAATGTCATTAAAGTACTTAATTTCTCCATCAAATGAAACTCAGTTTAGCTGGATACAGGATCCTGGGTTGAAAGTTGTTTTGTTTTAGGAGATTAAAAGTTGATGACCACCCTCTTCTAGCTTGAAAGGTTTCAGCAGAGAGATCAAATTCTAATATTCTTCCCCTTATAAGTTATGGTTTTCTCACATCTGGCTGCTTTCAGAATTTTCTCCTTCATATTAACTTTAGTGAAGTTAATTATGATGTAGCTGGGGGTTATGTTATTCGGATTGAGCCATGCTGAGTTTCTGAAACTGTCTGCTATCTGAATTTCAGAATCTCTTGGTATGTCTGGAAAGTTCTCCTTCATAATCTCATGAAAAAGGGCCTCTGTGTTTTGTGAAGCAACTTCATCACCTTCAGGGATTCCTATAAGGCAAATATTAATTTTCTTCAAATTATCCCAAAGCTCTCTAAGAGAATGATCTGTTTTTCCTCTCCATTTCTCTTCCTCTTTGAGTGCTTGAGAGCGTTCAAAAGCTTTGTCTTCAATATCAGAAAAGCTTTCTTCTGCTTGCTCCATTCTCTTACTAAGGGATTCTACTGTATTTCTCAGATCTTTGAGGGCTGCAAATTCTTGTCTCAGTTTGTCAAAATATTTGGTGATTTTGTCTTTGAATTCATTGAATTCTTGAGATAACTTTTGAAAAGCTCCTTGAATTTCTAATTCCAACTTTACCTACATTCTATTAATCTTTTTTGCAATTCAAACTCTGAATTCAATTTCTGACATCTCAGCCATTTGTCTATAAATAGGGTCTTCAGTTGTGTCTGCCATATAGTTCTTTGAGGGAGTTGATCTACTCTGGTTATTCATGTTACCAGCTTTTTCTGCTGATTCTTTCCCATGATTATTTTAAACCATTAGCTAGATGAGAAGATAAGGTAAAGTTGGGGGGGGGGGTCACCTGGAGTAGTGATTAACCAGCCCTTTAACCAAGAGCTGGGACTGGTGTCTGTACCTTTTCCCCTAGAGCTTTGCAAAGGACCTATACAGTGCTATGGTCTAAGACATTGGGGACTTACTTGGTCTGGTGAGATAAGTGGCTCTGTCTTGTTTTCAACTGGTCTCTGTCCTACCCTAGTGAATTATTTTCTGTGGTTTGAAGTCTCAGCTGGGGAGAAATACCAGCAATTATGTCACCCTGCCCCCCTCAGGCAATAACTGGAAAAGGAAAATCAAATCTTCTCACAACCACACACCCAGGGTACCACTTTGGATAGCCCTCAGTTGATTTGTCCAGTCTGAGAGATCCAAACCAGTTGTCCCAATCAGCTCCAGGTCTCCAGTGAGGGAGTTCAAGAGGTCTCTGGCAACTAGATAGCAAAGGTCTGCTGGTAGCTCAAGTATGACTCATTCTGGTGGTCCATGAAGTCAGAAAGACTCACCCAGCAAATGAATTAGTCTAAGAAGGTTGATGCCTCCTTCTCCACCTTGCACCTCTGTTACAGCCAGTCACTTGAAACCCTGTAGGCCTATAACCCAGTTCCCCACAATGAGCAGATGTTCCAAGGGTTTGAACCTGCCTGAGTCACAGAGAGATCTTACATTTCCTCAGCCAGGCCTCTGCACTCTGCCACCATCCATCAGGGGAAGCGGAGGCCTGGCAATGTCAGGTGGTTAATGGAAGCTGGAGCAGTTCACTTAGTTCCAGCCCCACTCCTAAATAATGTTGCTGACACTTATATTTGCGCAGTTTGTAGTTCTGTCCTGGTTATATCCCTCTGTGGACCAGGCACTGTTTGAGTTCACAGAAACTGAGATGGTGCTACTGGCCAGAGCTAGTGTTTCTGTTTCCCCTAAGTCTGTGTTGGGGCAGGTCTAGTTAGAGCTTATACTCAGCTTTTGGTTTCCCACTTGCTTTTGTCTCAGCTATGATCCCCTGAGGGCCGGGTGTTTCTTAAGCTCAATAAATAGTCCTGATGCAGCCCTGCCCTGGGAGTATGCAATCTCTTCGCAAATGTCTTGAATACTCTGATCCAGCTGGTACTGCCTCAGGCATACCTTTTGCTCACAGGGTCTGTGTTTACCATCCCAGATCTATTTGGCCACTGTCTGCCACTAGAGAAGATGCCCAGCAGCTTTCTCTGGTTTCCCAGAGAGACAAGGAGTGTCCAAAATATCACCAGGGCTTGAACCCTATTGTTCCCACTGCTGTTGCTGCTGCTCTGTGCCAAAGGGTACCACCTCTCCCTTTCCCCATATGGTTCCTTCAGTTCATTGTTTTCTCCTTACCCCCATGCCACAGAATAAGCACAGACCTGCAAAAGCACACACCTTGTCCACACCTCTCGAGAAAATGCCTAAGAATCTGGACTCCATGGGGGATAGGCTTCCAGACCTTGGGGTAGAGTGGCGGGGAGTGCTGGGAATTCAGAATTGCAGGTAGAGAATATATATAGTTGTATGCAGTTTTGTGCCGGGCAGAAGAATGCCATGGCACCCTAATAGGGGAAGGAGGTCAGGTTTTTAGAGGGTGTCTCACTTGGAATAATATGGGAGGACATTTAAACTCTGCTCACTTGTTTATAGAAAGTATACTGCGAGCTATTCTCAAGTGGGAGGGGACTCCTGTCTGCTTGGCGATGGATTTTTGTACCTTTTCTTTGTATTCTTGGGGTGGCAGCTCACCTCAGCAGGGTTGATGTGCATTCTTCAATCTTCTATCTTGGCTTAGCTCCAAACCATCAGCTTACTTGCTGAAGTTCTGTCCTTTTAACTGTCCTGGGTGGGAGCCTCTATAGAAAGCTGACTCCACCTCGATATGTTCTTTATAGGCCCAGTTTATTTAAGGTTTTTATAATGAAGAAGTGTTAGATTTTGTCAATTTTTCTACATATATTGAGAGGATTATATTGTCTTTTTTTTTTGGCTTTTGTTTACATTGTGAATAATATTATTGATAAATATATGTTAAATCAGCTTTGCATCCCTGCAATAAAGCACAATTGGTCCTGGTGGATTATTTTTTTTAATGTGCTGCTGAATTTTTTCTGCTAGTATTTTATTGAGGATTATTGAATCTATATCCATAAAGAATGTCCATCTGTAGTTTTCTTTGTTTTGTCCTTCTCTACCTTTGTTATCAAGGTTATACTGGCTTCATAGAACAAGTTGGGTGAATTGCTTCCTTCTTGATATTTTGGATAATTTTTTTTATTATTGGTACTAGGTCTTCTTTGTAGGTCTGATAGAATTCAGTGGTAAATCCATCTGGTCCAGGGATTATTTGTTCAGTTGTTATGGGAGAATTTTTACGACTATTTCAATCTGTTTTTTATTGGTCTGTTCGGGACTTTTGTTTCTTCCTAATGGAGTGTTGGGAGGCAGTGTGTTTTGAGGAACTTGTCCATTTCCTCAACATTCTCTAATCGATGCAGATAGAGATTTACATAGTATTCATGGACAAAGCCTTGTTTTTCTGCAGTATCTCTTCTGTCACCATCTTATATTTGGATGTCTACATTTCTGGCCATACCAGGGAAGTTTTCATCAGTGATTTCTTCACACAGGTCTTCCACGCTTTTAGTTCTGTCCGCTTCTCCCTCAGGAACACCTGTTAATTTGCATGTTAGTTCACTTCACATAGTCCCATGTCTCAGTGATTGCTCAGACTCTTTCCTGCCTGTTTTGATGACTGAGTTTTCTCAAGAACCTTATCTTCAAGCTCTGAGATTTTTTCTTTCCCCTTAGTTTTGTCTGTTGTTAAAGCTTTCTGCTTTGTTTTGAAATTCCCTAAATCTAGCTCTCTAGTGACTTTTTAATTTTTTTCACTAATTTCCTAAAATATTTCTCTTCTCTTTGTTGGTTTTCAAAATTCACTTCAAGTCCATTTACCTTATTTCCCATTCATACTGAATTCCATTTCTGTTATTTCAGTAATTTCCTTGTGCATGGAGTTCACTACTGCCACTCCACTCCACTGTGTTCCTTTGGGATGCTGAACAAGTTTGCTCTGTCATTTTGACAGGGTTCTTTTGCTAGTTTCTTCTCATCTGGCTCCCCTTCTCTCAGATATGAGTTAATAGGATTGCAGGGCACCTGATCTTTGCTGGAGACTTTTTCTAACCAATTCCAAGATGACTAGTCTGCACTGGGTTTCTTAAGTGAAGTGTTGGTCCTCAGACGGGTTCTGCTAGCCAGCATTAGTGGTGAAGACTCAGTAGTGGGATCTTGGAGTCTGGACACAACTCTGAAGTCTCAATGGAATCATATGCCCTGTGGGGAATCTGAAGCTATGATTCTACCCTCTGGTATTTTCTTGGGAAAAGACACCCTAATAGGGGGCTGTTCACCAGTGTAGGGACTACTAGTGCTCTGTTGCACAGTTTCAATGGCCTAAGGTCCACATGGGATGGCTAGCACTGCTGTTCAACCTAGGTTCTCCCCAAATACCTAGAACTCACTGTGCAATCACCCCAGGTGAGCCTATGGCATCAGAGGCTCTGTTTGGCTCTGGTGCCATGGAGGAGGCATGCTAAGCCCCTAGTGATGGTGCACTACACAGGGAGAAAGTGACAACCAGGACAACCAGGTGAATGGTGTACTCAAAGTACCAGGCCAGTTTTTCCTGCAGGAGCATTACTGGATCCATGCCAGCCTTAGTTCCCTAAAGCTGTCCGGTCATATCCCAAAAGATGATATTCTAATGAAATCACTAGTGATATAATGTTCCAATTGTGTCATGTTACACACAGAACAAATTCTTATTAAATTTAAGACAGTAACTATATCACCATAAAAATAAGAATACTCATGTAGGGCGGCACCTGTGGCTCAAAGGAGTAGGGTGCTGGCCCCATATGCTAGAGGTGGTGGGCTCAAACTCAGCCCTGCCCCCCCCCCAAAAAATTGCAGGAATATTCATGCATAGTTCCTGAATTCTGGAGGATTAGGTAGAAAGAAAAAGCAAATTTTTAGTCTGTTCGCAAAGGTATAGTTTACCAAATTACTGTAAGTTATCCGGAGTTTTTTAAAAGTTTCCTAAAATCTGAAAAAGAAAACATTAATGTAAAGAACCAGCAATGTTTAAAATAAAAAGTCACAAAATAAATTATTTTCAGCAGTTAATTTAGTCCCATGTAATTAATTTTCGTGCTGCCTGATCTTGGTTATCAGTTTCATGAAGCTGCACTTTCTTCATTAGCTGCTGAAAATTCTTCCACAGGCCAATGGTATCGAAAAGTTACCAGAAACTTGTATTTGTCAAAGTCTTTCCATGAACCTCCTTGAAGAAAAAGCAATTTTGCATTGTAGCTGGTTGAGAACATGTTTAGAAAAGAATCAAAACAATAACCACAGATGACAAAGATTTCAATTAGCTGCAGTTAAACATCTGATGAGAGTTCATTATGTTAATGATACAACTCACAGGCCATTTCTTTATTTTTGTGACATACAACATGTAAACATAATAACCAAAATTGTGATTGATAACACATCAGATTTCTAGGAATATTATACAATTTTTGGAATAATCATGTCAATAATATGACCATAAATATAGCATAAAGAAGGTTTAGCATCTCATGTAATTTGAACACATCAAATAAGCTTTATTTTCTAATGTTACTCTTTTACAAAGTGAGAGATATATCCTTTAAATTTTCCAGAGGTCTGACTGAAAAATGTCAAAGTTAATTCAAGGTCAAAAGATTAATTAAGAATTTCATTTTAGCAAGTTTGTTGAAAAACCAAAAGGTTTTAAATAATTAAATACAATCTTGGTTATCAATTTAATCAAAGTGACAACAAAAGATTTAAAAATCAAATACAAAAGATTACACAGTTGTGAATTAAAACTTAGCTCTTTTGATAATGAGAAGACTCACTTTTCTTAAGTAATCAAAAACCCAATAAAAGACAACATCAATCACAAGAAATTATCTTACTAAAACACACAACCTTTGTTTTCTAGGCTAATTACTTAAAAGAAAAAAAAATAACCTTCACAGTTTCAGGCTGATACTCCAAGAAAACTTTGTCATTTTGACAGAGAAGACCACATTTGATTTTTCTATCAGTGAACTACTGGCACTAAAGCTAATTTTTGATAAAATATTTTTAATAAATCCATCTAATCTGTCAGTTTCAATCACGTAAGATTTTCATAAACCTTTTGAAGCCTTTTTAAATATAATATCAGATTTTTAAAACAACTCACTCTTCTATTCAAGATGTCTCCCCATCATCTAAGAAAAAAAATGGATTGTCAAAGTCATATTGTTTTCCTAGCAATGGTGAAAGCACAGGAGACCTGACTAAGGGACAAGCACATCTCAAGTCTTTGCTTGGGCTATGTCTTACATCTTTTGGGCAGTTCTAGTCCCTGGTCAAGCCCCCCGACAATGAAGTGGAAAGTATTCTACACTGACAGCCAGGTAGGGAGAAGATTGACTCTCTGCTAAACCCAAACCACAGCAGGGTTCCTTTTCCACAAATTAAAAGTGGGGTTAACTTTCAGGGCTCTGAGGTTGCTTTCTGATAAGTGGAAGAGAAAAAGCCTGGTGTACATTAGCTTAAGTAAATATTTGTTGCCCCATGGAATTTCTTTTTATACCTCCACAGTGTCTAAAATGTGTGATTTTAGTGGTTTACTAGGCTTTAATCAAGTCAGAATTTCCAAATTTTATCTCTGTCTCAGGTTGTAACCTTAGGCAAGTACAGAAATGCTTCACTGGATTTTACCTGGCGGTTTAGTTACAGATCTCAGACACATTGTAATCAGGGAATATTCTGGGTTACTGTGATATATGTTATGTAAGCATTTCCAAGTATTTGAAATTGTAGATGATTCTAATCAGACCTCAGCAATAATTGTGTGGAATTTTTTGTTAAATTAATAATTTGTTGATTTTAAGTAAAAATGTCATTCTGCTAATGTAATTAACCTTTGGGGCACCAATTGTATTATGTAAAAGCCTCAAATTCAAAATCTTTGGCTTGAAACTTCATTTTATTTGAAACTTGAAAAATATAAACAAGTTGCCTACAGTATTAATATATCATCCTCAAGCCACAAAGGCAAAAATGTCATAATGAATAAAAAGACTCCTCAAAATATCGTTAAATCCATAACAAAAGAACAGATTAGCAACAATCAAAAAACTAAGAGACTCGTAATTCATCATGTAATGTTTTCTAAAAAATTGAAAAAAGTATATACTCTTTACCTGACATCATATCACAAAGATACAAGAATGTATGATCTGATGGTCATCACTTTCTCTAAATAAAAAGCCCCTTTCAGGAGACTTTATTTTCTCCCTTAGAATTTAAATTCCTTATATTATTAACATTTTAAAAGGAAGTTACAAGAAAGTAAATATTTTTTTTCTCTCTGTGGATGGTTGTTTTGAATGGATTCTGTGTCCATATTATTTTAATGCTGCATTTTCTAAAACCTGGGACAAGTATATAAAATATATTAGGGTATTAATAAATGTTATTCACTGATCCAGTTGTACCTTTACACTTCTCTTCATATATATCTGTGTATTTTGTGTAAGGGAAAATAATAGTTAATACTAATATTTTACATTGTAGGCATCAGACACCCTTCTACATGTTATTTATATTTCATAATTATCACAGAGGAATATATTATTATTATATCCCATTTAACGAGTGGAAGCATTGAAGAACACAGAGGGTACATAGCTTACTGAAGTGAAAAGCTAGTCAAGTGTCAAAAACCATTATTAAAACCCAGGCTTTCTGGCTCTCAATCTACGTTCACAATTGTTGCCACCAAGTTAAATTGAAAAAGTCACACTTCTTTAGAATGGTAGCATAGTATACTGATGAGGGACATCATTTTTAGAATGAACAGGTCTCAATTAAAATTATGATTTCTGCTCTTTATTAGTTCTGCACCTGCAACCTTGCTCAACGTTCTTAACATTTGTAAATTTCAGGGTATTTTTTCTCTGTGTCAATGAGAGCGTATTTACTACAAAGGGTTATTAATGACCTATTTAAACATATTTCGCAGCATATTGGCATATAATAAACTGGAATTATCAATACTATTTAGTCTAAGCATCCAGGTAAATTAAATGGCTTGCCAAGGTCATACGTCTAGTTGTGGAAAAGTGAAACCTAAGCTGTGGATTTCTTTGTTCAAAGTTCAATGTTTCACACTCCGTCAATGGCCACCCGACAAGGATTTCTTACATTTTGGACCAGGTGAGATGATCCATAAAGGAAACATACAGCCTAAAAACATGGTTATAGACCAAAGTGTGGCCAGATCTAATTCATGTACTGCAACACTTCCCTCAGCCTGCATGCTGTCATCACGTGTTCATCAACAGATCAGAAATATAAAGCAACAGAATATTATAACAGAGAGCGTTACAGCAAAGCTGGCTTTCTTCCTGGGAGTTTTTCAATCCAAATTTGAGGGCTTGGTTAAGTTTGCATTATCAATATCTGCATCTTGATAGTAGAGGCATCTTCCTTTCCTGCTCTAAACCCAAACATTTATCATTAATTGCTTAAGAATTCCATGCATTTTTAGGTTTCCATATCTCAGCATTTATCTGAAAGTTTCCTGCTTAATATTATTTGTATCAAGCATTTTTTAAAAATCTACTTGTTCCCAAACCATCAGGATATCTTTCATCCTCCCAAGTTTAATGGGAACAAATATATTTGGAAGGGGCTAATCTATTTTCCTGCTGTTTGGAATTTTTTTTTAAGCTATTCATAAGCATTAGAGCTCACAAGCTATTCTATGCCCTTGTTCTATTATTGCATTACCAAACTTATTTATTTTGCATTTGATTTTTTAGAAAGTCAGTTAATGTATGCATATTGAAAGGGGTTTTAAACATCTTTGTGGTTTGCCCAGTATTATTCCAGAAAAGCCCTAACTACTGTTCTTTTTTCAAGTCATATTTTCTGATGACCCCCTGAAGCTTTCTGCAAAGATTTTCTCTATATTCTCCAAGTCTGATTTGATTTAGCCCCACGGCTTTATAAATGTCCCTGAAACACACTGGGTATAACTATAATTGATGATTCAGCACATTTCCATCACATAAAAATCAAATTTCCAGTGGCACCACTTACTCTTTATTGTGTTGAGATCAATAGTTGAAAGAACCCTTAACCCAGCCACATGCCCAGCTACCCAACACATATTCATAATACCAGTCCATAAATTCAATAGAAGTATTAGTTTACAGGGGCACCCATGCTCAGAATGGCAAGAGTTCTTGAGTTTTGAGAATGTGCTTCAGACAAGCTCCTCTTTGGAGTAACCAGCGTCTTTCAGAAAGAACATGTGCTCCAAAGCAACCCTCTCCAAGATTCTATGCTTGTGTGCCGCTGAGTAGATAGGCAGGGTGGGCTCTGAGGTGTTTTAGGACATAAAAAACGCTCATTCTTCCCCATTTACTCAGTTGACAGTAAGAACTGACACTATTAGATATATCAGTGTTCCCTATTTGCCCAAACTTGTCAATGAACTTGCTGAGATCCTGTTTTTCCTGGGTCAGAGTGAGAGTTCTCCGCACAGTTTTGGAGGTGATATCTTCTTGTTGGGTATAGACTCAGACTGATTTGCCGGGACTTGCTTTTCTTCTTGTTTATGTAGTTGTTAGGTATTTATGGAAAATGTAGCTATTAAATATTTTTTATGCATCACATCTGAACTCCAAGAAAATATTTACTCAAACAAGGGGTATTTAACAGAAAATTCAAAACATGCCAAGCTCAGAAGTGCTTTTGTTCTTCTAAAAGGAAACACTTCTAAATACGGGGTGTCCCAAAAGTCACCCCTAAGTTGCCATGCATAGGGGTAAAGGGGGCATTGTAGCTGAATATACCTGTATTTATAAAATATTCATTACAAAACTTGCAAAGAAATGGCTAACACATAGGGAAAATTTTGTAAATATTTTGTAATGAATATTTTGTAAATACAGGCACGTTTAGCTACCATTTCCCATTTCCCCCATGTTTGATGACTTTAGGGGCAACATTGGAGACACACTGTGGAGCTCCCCAGTAGATTTGAATGAATTTCTGACTTAGATAAAATAAAACAGGCAGTATTTTCTTTGCGTGCCTTGCTCGGCTTAGTTCACTGGTTACCGATCTACATCTAATGTATTAGCCCTCACTCCCCTGGGCTGGGAACAGATTTTTACTGAATTTTATCCCAAGATTTAACAATAAGACTTCATTAAGTCACGAAAATTAGTTTGAAGAGGGAGCTATATTTTGTTTACCAAAATGATTTGATGAGGCCTTTTGATTTTAGATTTCAGGGAATAGACAAGTGGAATAAGATAAAGAGAAAGCTAAATTGTTGTTCATAAAATAAAAACGGAGACAAATTGAGTTTCTGAGCATGGCTTGGACACAGAGGACGGGAAGTCCCATGAATAGGGAGAAGACATGAAAATCGGTGGCAAGTGCCCTGCCACTGGAGAGCAGCTTTCTGAAAGGCCCCAGTACCCAGGTGATGGGAGTGAGGATGCCTGAGGTTTTTATAAGCAAAGCCATGCTAATATTCAGTTTCAACATGTGGCCTCTACCATAACTCTGTGCAGTCCCTTTCATGATCCTTGATCTTCATCAAAATTCTGCTACATGCAATAGTCTTATCAACAGTGATATTTTTAAAAGCTAAGAAACTTTAAGCTCCCAAAATATGGCATTAAAAAGAACCAAGGGCTGTGGAAGAGAGAAAATGAATCAAAATTGAGCAAGAATTTATCAGATGAGGCAGGTGTTCAAGACCATCCTGAGCAAGAGCAAGACCCCATCGCTGCTAAAATAGAAAAAAAAAAATGCCAGGCATTGTAGCGGGCACCTGTTGTTCCAGCTACTTGAGAGGCTGAGGCAAGAGAATCGTTTGACCCCAAGCGTTTGAACTTGTGGTGAGCTGTGATGCTATAGCACTCTATCCAGAGTGACTGGGTGAGACTTAAAACTAACTAACTAAATAAATAAATATAAAAATAAAATTACGAGAAACAGAAGGTGAAAGGACATCATGAGTAAAGGAAATCCCTGCCTCCCCCGCCCCCAAAATACCTAGTTTTCCTGAGGAAAGGAGAGTGTAGTTTTCCTGGCCATACAGGGCAGAAGAGTCCAAAGCCACTCATTGGAACACCAGAGCAAAGGTTCCAGGAGCCAAAGAGTTAGGGACATACAAGCTTGGGGTTACAAGGATGTTTATAACAGACACAGAACTGAAGATGGGAAACACAGTGGCAGAATGACTTCCCTCACACTTTCCTTGTTGTTCTGGACTTTTTGCCCTCCCTGTGTAACCAAGTTTTGGCTTCTCTCAACCCTAAAGTTCTGGAAATGAAGAGGAAGAGCCTACGTGGGAGCTGGTGTGGTGCGTTAGGCGGCTGCTCTGTGCTGCCCGCGTCCCCGCAGGGCAGGTGTGCTAGACACACACACTCACCTCAGACACCTGCTGACCTCTACAGCTTCTAGTTCATTAAAAAAGTTAGAGAAATGTACGTATTGGTGGTTGAAATGGGTCTAGCAGGGCATTGAAATAGTCAAAGCAAATGTCAGCATCAGTGCCCTGAAACGAATAGAAATAAATCAAGAGTGGTTAAGGCAGGGCGCCTCGAGAGTCCGCGGGTCTACTCTCCCTCCCCTGAGAACACGGTGCAATTATGGGGGAGATGAAACTGATACTGTGCCACTTTGCTTACAGAAGAGGGTGACCAGACAGCCCGCTTTTGGCGGGACAGTCCTGCTTTTCAACAATTTGTCCCGCGGCATTTTAAAAAAGTCCCATTTTTGGAAAGAATGCACGAATGGGTGGGAGAAAAAGAAGGGAATATACGGTTTTTGGCTGCCATGTGGCTATTTTGCCAGAATATGAGTTTTATATGATTTTTTTAATTTTATAATATTAAACTGTAATAATAACAAATAATTGTTGAGACGTGATTATCGAGAACTGCTTATCAAAGTTTGCACTGTTGTCAGGCCCTGCCCTGTCCCCTGTCCCGCCCCTCCCCCTCCCCCCATCTGGTCCCGCCTCACCTATGTTAAAATCTGGTCACCCTATTATAGAAATACCTGGGCTGCCTTTGTTTCCCTAATTTTGAGAAGTGATCCATTTACTAACAAATTTTCCAGGGGGGATGTACGTATCAACCGAAAGATGCTTCTCTAAAGCCACCCCTGAAATAGAATCAGCGTTAACCATCTAAATAAATACTGTGCCCGGGAAGGTAGAACAATGCATCTTAGTTCACTCGCTTAGGTTTGGAGAACCTATCTTTGTCTGATGGGCTAGACTTCTGCCCACAACAGCTCTCTTTCTTTTCTTGCAGAAAGATGTTGTAGACCATATGAGTATTCAGGAAAATGTGGAGACCAAACAGATTCCACTATTTTCTTACTGTAAGATTTTTGGCAAATCAGTTAACATATTTAAAGCTCCTTTTTCCCATCTGCAAAGCAATGGAATAATCATCACCAAAAATGATTTGTGAGAGTGAAAATATATTAATTTTAAAGTGATTTTTAATGAACAAATAAATAAATGGCTTAGAATGCCAGCTGGGTGTTTTTCCAGAGAGCCTGCTGGCCAGATGCCCCACAGTGCTGCCTCTCCTGTCCTGGCACACCAGTGCTTCTGCCATGTGAAATCAGTGGCTAAGTCAAACAGCTTGGCTGGATAAATGTATTTTGAAAGCTCAGAGTCAGGAGTCTTGCTTTTCTGTCTGCATTCAGAGAGATTTTTGGCTTTGCTTAATTGTGGAAATCACACTCAGAAGAATGAAAAGACTCCCAGCCAGCGTGTCAGCCAAACAAATGCGACAAATGGCTGTCTTTTCTGAAAATGGTTAAAAGCTGTACTTCCAAAGGAAATACACACACATACTCACCGCTACCACCAAGACCACCATTACCACCACCAAACCCTTATCTGTGTGCTTCCCAAAGTCAAATATTCTATTCTCGTTTTTGCTTTCTTTTAATTTTTTCACAGGAGGGAAATGTGTCTAACTTCCTTCCTAACCCCTCAAAATTCTTATATCTCCCATGTCCCCAGTAATGACTAAAACAGTGTTTTCCAACCTTCTTACCTCATGGCACACTTGAACCTAAACTTAAACTTCCACAGCACACTTAAATTATGTTTATCAAAACAAAAAGGGTCAATAAAAGAATATACTGGCTGTGCTTTGAACTTCTTTTGAAAACAGTTTAATTAGTGATCTTTAGCATTTTCATGGCACACCGGCTGAAAATCCCTGCTCTGAAGGAAGCGCTAACCTGAGGGAGGATAGCTGAGTGGCAGGGGTTGCACTGAGTGTTCCCTACATCTCTTTATCCTCAAAACCACAGGGCAATACTTCACAGTTATTCAATTTACAATTTACATGCACAGAAAAGGTAGGTGGCACTGGAAATGCTCTATGGGTGGTGAACTCCTACCCAGTCTGATGGCACAGTGAAGACCTTTAATCATTGTTTCCTTTAATCATGGGTCTCCAACTTCTTTGCCACCAAATAATATTGACGGCTGTTAACATTTGTTTGGCATATGTCTAGGTGACGGGTAGTGTTTAAGGTTATTCCATTGGATCCTTAAACCATGACACAGGGTTGGAAATTGTTTTTATCCTTCCCAGTCTGCAGATGAGGAAACTGAGGCACAGTGAGGCTGTAACTTGCAAAGACCACACTGTCTTCCAGTTGGAGAGACAGGCTGCCGATTCAGGTCCTCCAATTCCGTGTCTCCCATCTGCCTCAGACCTGCTCCTGGGGCCACACTGGAGATTGAGAATGACCGCAACCTGGTGGCAGGCCATCTTTTCAATCCCTGCTATCCCCACACTAGATGCCCCACTGTCCTGGGCATGAGCTGGATACTCCAGGCCCTACTCTTTCATCTGTCCCTGTGGCTGGGGTTTTCCGGCCCTCCTTCCCTATGCTCACCTGGAGAAACTCCTTCATCCTTCAAGATTTCCAATGTCATTTCCTTCTGTAGCCTTCCTGGCCACCTCCCTCTCCTTCCCTAGACCATGTTGAACTATTTCCACAGGGCTCTGATCAGGCTTGGGCACAGTTTTGACATCACACCTCAGCTAATTGCTCACTCTGCTGTCTCTTCTTCCACATTATGAGCTTCCCAAAGCAGAGGTGACATTTTTTCATGTGTATTCTCTAATATCTAACACAGCGGCTGGCATGTGGTAGACATGCATCTAATTATACACTGGGTTTGATTGAACGCCGTTCTCTGGGTACAACACCTAATAGGGATTACAACTAAATAAAACCAGAGTCCCTGCCACCTAGTTTTATCCTAGCAGAAGATTTTAGTAAATAAATTCACAGGATTAGTCTTGCTTCAGAATAGCTTATCCATGATTTTGGTTTCTGTGATGAGATTTTAGTTCTATAAAAGTAGCTGTCTGGAGTGTCAGGTTGCTGCATATGAACGTAGTGGGCGTGAGGCAGAGGTTCGGTTTGCTCTTTGACCTTTCCTCTAAAGGTTGATTTTTAAGCCTTTATATATTACTTTTGCCTATTAGTAAAATTTGCCAATTCCCTTTGAAGGTACCATGTGCTCTGACGAAGGTACCAATTTTACAACCATCTGCCATCACATGTTCTTTCATGCTTCCCGTGTGATGTCAATATTTGTTCCTTCAGGTATTCCAGATTTTCACTCTTGATATTTGTAAGTTTTGTCGTAAGATGTGAAGAGAGATCAAAAGTGATGTTTTGTGTGCAAGAATTTCACTTAATATACCGGCCCTGCAACAATCCTTCAAACTGATGTCAGAAGCAGTATCAGTCACTTTAAAGAATGGCCAACATGGGAGAGGCCTGTCCTTGTAAGGACTTACAAAGGCCAGATAGAGCAATAACAGCCATTCTACATGATTTTGCCATAGGGTGTTGCTTGCACTGCTTAGATTTTCTAAACTCTCTGATGCCCCTACAGCATTTTGTGTCTCCTCATCACCTTAGCATCTACCTCTGAGTCTACTCTCCCCCAATATCAACCTGCTTTTCACCACCAAATCCCTGTTCTCACTAGGTCTGTAACTATATGTGCTGCTTCAACACTGTTCTAGAACTTTCCCATGTTTCCCTCACGCTGACTTTTGCCACCCTGTCTATTCCATCTCTAGTCTCATTCTTTCCCAGACCTACTCAGTTCACCAATGACCATAGATTGTATTCATTCAATTCTTTCACTTCCAAAGCTGCCCCAAATCAGGACAGTCTCATCTAGTGTGTGGGTCTTTACCTTCAACTTAATATCTTGTTCTGGGAATATGACAAAACAGGTAAAACAACATGTTCACATTTTTTTCTTTAGATGACAGAATTATTACTCAAATATGGCACACCTGCCTTCTGATCCATAATTTCTTCCTAGTAAGTGTTATAACTTCAGACAGATGATCAAACCCTCATACTCACCCTGACACCATTGATAGGAACCTCTGAAAATCAAACCCCAGGAATGTATATTTTTCAGATTCTAAAGGATACTAATTAGCACCACTGGGTTAGAATAACTCTTGAGTTTTGATATATCGAAAATTCCTTCCAAGAATAGAATATTTCCCTATCAAAAGTGTTCACTGGCCAGGCATGATGGCTCCCACGTGAAAAAATCTACCTCATTAAGGGTTTCCAACCCCCCACAGGGGCAGGGGGACTGTGTAATCCTAGGACTGTGGGAGCCCAAGGTAGGTGTTTCACCTGAGCTCAGGAGTTCAAGACCAGCATAAGAATAGTAAGACCCCATCTCCACTAAAAATAGAAAAACTAGCTTGGCATTGTGGTGGGCACCTGAAGTCCCAGCTGCTCACTTGGGAGACTAAGGTGTGATGATCACTTGAACCCAAGAGTTGGAGGTTGCTGCAAGCTATGATGCCACAGCACTTGACCCAGGGTGACTGAGTGAGACTATGTCTCAAAAAAAAAAAAAGAAAGAAAGAAAGAAAGAATATAAAAAATGTTAAATATCCAATGTACTCCATACTAATATGAAATCAATATATAAACAATTACATGCTCATAAGAACAATAAAACACAAATACAGTATAGTACAGGGGTAGAGGAAGGTAAGAGTGGGGAGGAGGAGGACGATTGGCAGGAGGGAGGACATGAGGTGAGTTCTCACCTAATATGCACATTGTGAGGGTGTATAACACGCCCCCTGGGAAAGGGGCTCTTTTACAAGTGGAACTTCACCCAGGAAGTGAGAACATTATGACCTAAAACTTTGTACCCTCATATAATATGAAATAAAAAATAAAGAAAGAAAAAAAAAGAATTCTGGAGAATCAGACAGAAGCATTAAAAAACAGACCTTATGTTTATCTAAAAGAGATAAATTATTTTTTATAATATACATGCTAATTAACCTTGTGTTAGCATATCATTTCAGGAAATTAACATGACCAAAGTTGCATTTTTATTTTTAGAAAAAGAAGCACAGAATTGGAGTCATCCTCAAGAGTAACTATAGATAATATTTTCTTTGTTCTGAGTAATTACTGTCTAAATTTCTCAAAATCCTCAAGACCAAGTGTCAGTTGTCATTAGTGGTAATTAATGGCACATTTTATGACTTCTGAGAGACTGAATTTCCCCTAAAAGACCACTGAAATTGCATCTACCATCATGCCTTATACATGAAATAACTATTGTCCCATGACAATATAGCTCACACTATGATGCGTGAAAATTCTAAACAGAAAAATCACTGGTGCCAACAGAGCTGCTTATGGGAGGTGAAGAGGAAATGTGAACGTGGAAAGAGAAGAATTAATTTATAATCTAACAGGGAAAGTTGTACCAAGTCATTGACTTCTGCTTAATGGGGTAGATTTTTTCACTTAACAGACAAGTTGAAAATTATTTTCCTCCTGTAAAAAGACAGGGAAGTTTGCATACTCCATCTGCCACCATGTCACGGAGCAGAGGAGAGAGAGCTGTCATTGAATGGTAACCAGCACCTGCCACAGTCATTTTATAGTGAAGGCACCAAAAGAAGCAGATCCTCTAGCATAAAACAGGAAATCGGAGGCGAGAGAAAGAGGGCTGTGAATTTACAATTAATGAAGAATATCTATCTTGAAATTCTGATTTTTTTTTTTTTTGTAATTGCAGATAGACTGAGAATTCTGAGTTTCTTTTAAAAGCCACAATCAAGAAAATAGTACATTTGGGCAAAAATCAAGAATGGCATAGAAAATGGGTAATTGACACAGAACCATAATAAGGTCTAGAATGGACTAGAGAGAATTCATTATAAATGCCCCTGACTGTGGTTTTTAACATGTTGTTATTGGTGAGATTTGGACTTCTATGTAGAGTCAGAATTTCTTTCTAAGCATGTCAATTGTTGAGTAAACTAAATATTATTATTTTCATGTGATTTCAATTGCATTTTCTAAATGATTTTATTATCTATGTACATTTTGAATAAAAGAAGAGACAACTCCAACAGTTTTGAACATAAGCTGTAGGTATACTAGGTTGGGTATACCAGCGGGACACAGGACAGTGAAGTCACCACCCTTACAGAATGGAAGTGAAGCATGTCACCTGATGTTTTGTTTTCCTTCTGGCTAGCTATGTCCTCCCAGAAGGTGAAGATTAAATTAGGAATAAAGGCAGATTTCTTTCTGTGAATTTGTTCTGTTCCTCCCTCCTGTGCCAGTCCTCTCTGATTTACTCATCTCCTTTCTTCTTCCCCCTTTAGTTCATGTTTTTTTTTTTTTTTTTCAGACAGAGTAACACTATGTCACCCTTAGTAGAGTGCCATGGCATCACAGCTGACAGCAATCTCAAACTCTGGGGCTCAAGAGATTCTCTTGCCTTGGCCTCCTGAGTAGCTGGGACCACAGGCGCCCACCACAACACCCAGCTATTTTTTTGTTATAATTGTCATTGTTGTTTAGTAGGCTGGGGCCAGGTTCGAGCCCACCAGCCCCAGTGTATGTGGCCGGCGCCGTAACCACTGAGCTACAGGTGCTGAGTCTGGTTCATTTTTTCTCCTCCTTCCTTTATTGCTTTCTACATCTTTCCAGTTCTACCATGAACATGTCTTGAGTAGTAAACACAGTGCATATTCTCCTTCTTTTCTTCATTTTCCTCTATGCCTCATGAAAAATACTCCTAAAGGAATGTTCTCAGTGAGTTCTAGCTACTGGACTCCTGAGCGATGCCTGACTACACATGGTTTGGTGAACTGGACACAGACAACAGTGCTAAGATAACAGGGTGTGTGGACAATGTGTCTGGGAAACTGAAGTGAGGCAACTGCAAAGAAGAGGCTGGAAAGACACTTTAAGTGTGTACTGAAGCATGGACATGAGCACTGCTGCACTGCAGGAGCCCCAAGGTAAGAAGAGCAGAGAGAGAATGCCCCAGTGCTCAGGAATTAAAAACCAACCATATTTTAGCTAAATAGGAGTCTTAATAAGTCCACAGATTGAACTTCAGAGGATGGGTACATGGTTCCTGAGGTGCATGGAATCGTCATATTGTCACCTTCTTTAGCCACAGCTGGATCCCTATAAGTGGTGTCAATCATGAAAAGGAAAGGTGGTTTGAAAGACAACAGCTAACTTACCAAAGGGCCATAATAAAATCTAAGAGCCCATTGCTTTAGAAACATTGAAAAACAGTTGAATAATCCTATTAAAAGTATTCTCGTCTTTTTACATTTTTATTTTTAATTTATTTTATTTTTGATTAAATCATAGCTGTGTACATCAATGCATTTATGAGGTACAATAAATGGTTTTATATACAGTTTGAAATATCACAAACTAGTTAACATAGCCTTCACTGCCCTGTCTTAATTATTGTGTCATGATATTTATATTCTACACTTAGTAGATTTGACATGTACCCTTTTAAAATGCACCAAAGATGTGGTTCGACCAATTAATCTCCCTCCACCCATCATTCCCCCTCTCTTCCCCTCCTCCTCCTCTTCCCTCTTCACCTTGGGCTGTAGTTGGGTTATAGCTTTCTTATAGAAGTGTGGGTTATTATATATTGGTTTAATAGTAGAGTTGAGTACACTGGATACTTTTTATTCCAATCTTGAGATACTTTACTAATAAGAATATGTTCCAGCTCCATCATGTAAACATAAAAGACGTAAAGTCTCCATCTTTTTTAAGGCTGCATAGCATTCCATGGTGTACATATACCATAATTTATTAATCCATTCGTGGGTTGATGGGCACTTGGGCTTCTTCCATGAATTATCAATTATGAATTGGGCTGCAATAAACATTCTGGTGCAAATGTCTTTGTTATAAAGTGATTTTTAGTCTTCTGGATATGCACCTACTAAAAGAATTGAAGGATCAAATTGCAGGTCTCTTTTTATATCCCTAAGTGATCTCCAAACTTCTTTCTGAAAGGCGCATATTAGTTTGCTTTCCCACTAGCAGTGCAGAAGTGTTCCCTTTTCTCCACATGCACACCAACATCTATAGTTTGGGGATTTTCTGATGTGGGCTAATCTTACTTGAGTTAGATGATATCTCAAAGTGGTTTTGATTTGCATGTCTATGATGATTAAGTGGTTTTGATCTGCATGTCTCTGATGATTAAGGATGATGAGCATTTTTTCATGTGTCTGTAGGCCATGTGCCTGTCTTCTTCAGAGGAGCTTCTATTCAAATCTCTTGCCCTCAATGAGATGAGATCACTTGTTCTTCTCTTGTTAATATATTTGAGTTCTCTATGGATTCTGGTTATCAAACCTTTGTCAGAGACATAACCTGAGAAATATAGTAGAATCCCAGTAATAGAATGGAGCAGGTGGAAGAAAGGATCTCTGACATTAAAGTCAAAGGTTTGAACACTCCCAAACACTCAAAGATGAAGAAAAGTGGAGAGAAAAAAACAGATCATTCCCTGAGAGTGTTGTGGGACCACTCCATAAAGGCAAACATTCGCCTTATAGAAATTCTTGAAGGAGAAGAGGATGTTCTATAAGGCACCGATATTCTACTTCAAGAGATAATTGAGGAGAACTTCCCAAGCATAGCAAGAGATTCTGAAATTCAGATAGCAGACAGTTTCAGAACCCCAGAATGACTCAACTGAAATAAAACATCTCCTAGACATATTGTAATTAACTTCAACAAAGTTAATGTGAAGGAGAAAATCCTGCAAGCAGCCAAATGTAAGAAAATCATAACCTATAAGGGGAAGAATATTAAAATGACTACAGATCTCTCTGCTGAAACTTTTCAAGCCAGAAAAGGATGGTCATCAACCTTCAGTCTCCTAAAACAAAACAACTTTCAGCCCAGGATCCTGTATCCAGCTAAACTAAATTTCATTTATGATGGAGAAGTCAAATATTTTAATAACATTCACATGTTGAAGAAATTTGCCATAACTAAATCAGCTCTTCAAGATATTCTCAGATCCATCCTCCATAATGACCACCATAATGCTCTACCACCAGAGTAAACTCACTCAGAATTTTTTGATCAAAACCCAACTTCCACAGTGGCAAAGGATTAAAAACGTCCACTGGTCTATAAAACTTGACACCTAAAATACTATGGGGGGGAGGGGCGGGGCAAGATGGCAGAGGGAATGCATCTCTGGATCAACTCTCCTTGGGGTTTCAGGTGAGAGTGGGGGTGCTGGATCCATCCCTGCGTGAAGTGTTGGCACAGACAGGCTACGTAGGCTGTGCAGCAAAGAGGTGAATTGCTGGACTGGAATTGTAACCCAAAACTGCGGTACCTGCCAGAGAAAACTCGGCACCACAGTTGAGGCAGAGCCAGCCACCCCAGCCAGTGGCTGGCAGCCTGAGACTGCAACAACCAACCTCTCCCCTTCTTTTCCAAATCAGTGGGGAGTTTGGGTGTTTTACAGAGAGTGTCATGAGGCATGGACTCCAGTGCAGAATTTGGCGACCAGAAAGGGGAGCAGTTTGAATCCCATTTGGAGAGTCAGGGGTCTAGGCAGCCAGACAGAAAAGTGAGGGGAAAGGACCCTGCTTAGGAAACAGACAAACTGTAATTTTAGAAGTCTTTGTAGTGCCACAGTGAAGTGGCGAGCAACAGCAGCAACCAAACCCTCCCCTACGAGACAGAAAAGTCTTTTGTGCTCTGCACTGAGACCATGGGCATGGGGGTGGCCAACCCCTCCCCCACAGAGGCTAAGGGCTCTTTAGTGTTCCACACTGAGTCCATGGGCATCGGCCATGGCCGGCCCCCCCTCACGGAGTCTGAGGGCTCTTTGGTACTTCTCCCACAGGCTGAAGGCTCTTTTGAGCTCCATGTGGAGTCTGCAGGCATAGGTGAACCCCAGCCCCTCCCTTGCAGAGGCTGAGGGCTCATTTGTGATCAGCACTGAGTCCACGGGCATCAGATACAGCCAGCCCCGCCTTGTGGAGGCTGAGGGCTCTTCTGTGCTTTGCGTGGAGGCTGAAGGCTCTTTTGTGCTCCGCGAGGAGTCTGCAGGCATTGGTGGTGGCCGGCCCACCCCTCGCAGAGGCTGAGGGAACTTTTGTGCTCCACACAGTGTTTGAAGGTTTCGGTTGTGGCCGGCCCCCTCCCCTACAGAGGCTGAGGCATGGGCATCAGTGGCAACCAGTCTCTTCCCCACAGAAGATTACAATTTCCCAGTTTGAGAGGAAACTAAGAGTTGAGTGGATAATCTGGTGAAGTGCAGACTCCTGTGTCAAATTTGGAGGGCAGATAGGGGTGTTGTCTGGAACAGGACAGCTGAGGCTGGGAGGCCAGTTAGGAAGCAGACATATTGTGAAACTCCAAAAATGGCATCTCCATAGCACCGCTTCCTATGGACCAGTTGCTGAGAGTGCATACAGCAGTCTAATAGAGTTTTTTTTTTTAATCATTTTATGATTACCATTTTGTTTGTTTGTTTCTTTTTTGTCTGTTTGTTTACTTGTTTCTGATTATCTGTGCATCTGTGTATGTATGTGTCTGGTAATGTTTTTGTCTGTTTATTTGTTTGGTGTCAACGTGTTTTGTAGTTTGCTAAATCTTTGGGTTGGCTATTTTCCCTAACTCCAATTTTCACATTCAACAAGAATATGGGGGAACAGGGGATGAGGGCAGACTGGAGCTAGTTTTCAACAAAAACTCCAGTCCAGGAGGAAAGATAATGGCCAGAAAGAACCCAACAAAGCTGAAGGAGGAGACCTAGATAAACGCACATCTTCCCCATGCCCTGCACTCCCGCTCCACTGGCAAGTGGCTTCCCCGCTGCTCCTGCCACTCTCACCACGCACCGGGTAGCCAGAGACCTGCTGCTTGCTTGCTTCAGCCCCACACTTCCTCCCAGTGGCAGAGGACTTCACTGCTGCTCCCGCCACCCTCAACAGGTGACCAGAGACCTACTGCCTGGTTGCTTGAGTCCCATGCTCCCCTAGTGGGAGGCAGATTCCCCTCTGCTCCCGCCACCCTCTATGAGCACCAGGTGGCCAGAGACCTGCTGCTTGCTTGTTTGAGCCCCATGCTCCCCTGGTGGCAGGCAGATTCCCTGCTGCTCCCAGCACCCTCATCAGGCACCAGGCGGCCAGAGACCTGCTGCCTGTTTGCTTGAGCGCCGCACTCCCTTGGTGGCAGGTAGATTCTCCACTGCTTCCGCCACCCTCTGTGGTCACCAGGCAGCCAGAGACCTCCTACTTGCTTGCTTGAGCCCCATGCTCCCCCCGAGGCAGGCAGAATCCCCACTGCCCCTGCCACCCTCACTGGGTGCTGGGTGGCGAGAGATCTGCTGCTTGCTGGAGCCCTGCATTCCTCTGGTGACAGGCGGATTCCCAGCTATTCCTGCCACTCTTGCCAGGCCCAGGCTGCCCAAGAACTGCAAAAGGAGGTCAATTGAGAGGGATACATACTAGAGCAGCGGTACTGTGAGGCAAAGAGCAGCAGCCACAGCAGTGGGAACAATAAGGCTCATACCCCTGGGGTTTTTCCAGACAGAAATGCCCTATCTCTCTGGATAACCAGAGTAAGCCGGCATTTTCTCCAGTGGCAGCCACTGGAGGAATGGATCTGGGACAGACTCTGAACACTGTAAATTCAGCATGAGGTGGAATCAGCGGAAAAACTCAGGCAACAACCAGAGTAGATCAACTCCCCCAAGGAAAAATGGGGCAGATGCAATTAAGACCCCATCCAAAAACAGAAAGCTGAGATGTCAGAAATTGAGTTCAGAATTTGGATAGCAAATAAGATTAACAGAATAGAAGAAAGGAGGAAATTAGGATTTTAAAAAATTATTCAAAAGTAGTCTAAAGAAATTATTCAAAAAAATCTAAAGAATTCAATGATTTCAAAGATAAAAGGACCAAAGATTTTGAAACACTGAGGCAAGAGGTTGCAGCCCTCAAAGATCTGAAAAATACAGTAGAATCCCTCACTAACAGAATGGAAAGGATCTCAGACATTGAAGACAAAGCTTCTGAACACTCAAAGAGGAAGAAAAATGGAGAACAAAAACAGATCACTCTCTCTGAGAGCTCTGGAATAATTCAATGAAAACTAATATTTCGCTTTATAGGAATCCCTAAAGGTGATGAAGTGGCTTCACAAAACACAGAGGCTCTACTTCACGAAATTATGGAAGAGAACTTTCCAGACATGCCAAGAGATTTTGAAATTCAGATAGCAAACAGTTTCAGAACCCCAGCACAACTCAACCCAAACAAGACATCCCCCAAGCACATCATAATTAACTTCACTAAAGTTAATATGAAAGAGAAAATCCTGAAAGCAGCTAGATGTAAGAAAACCATAACCGACAAGGGGAAGAATATTAGAATGACTGCAGATCTCTATGCTGAAGCCTTTCAGGCTAGAAGATGGTGGTCATTGACTTTTAACCTCCTAAAACAAAATAACTTTCAACCCAGGATCCTGTATCCAACTAAACTGAGTTTCATTTAGGATGGAGAAATTAAATACTTTAATGACATTCACATGTTGAAGAAATTTGCTATAACTAAACCAGGCCTCCAGGATATTCTCAGACCTATCCTCCATAATGACCAGCACAATCCTGCACCACATAAGTAAACTCACACAGAAAATATTAATCAAATTCCAATTTCCACAGTGGCAAAAGGATTAAAGATGTCCACTGGACTTTTGAAAAACTCAACACCCCAAATTATACCAGGTTTATCAATATTCTCAATCAATGAGAATGGCCTAAATTGCCCTCTAAAGAGGCACAGGCTGGCTGACTGGATATAAAAACTCAGGCTAAAATCCCATCTTACCCTAAAAGACAAATATAGACTCAGGGTGAATGGGTGGTCATCTATATTCCAGGCACATGGAAAGCAGAAAAAAGAAGGTGTTGCAATTTTATTAGCAGATACAATAGGCTTTAAACCAACAAAAGTAAGCAAGGACGAAGATGTACACTTTATATTTGTTAAAGGTAATACTCAATATGATGAGATTTCAATCTTCAATATCTATACACCCAATCAGAATGCACCTCAATTTATAAGATATACTCTAATAGACATGAGCAACTTGATTTCTCCCAGCTCCATCATAGTTGGAGATTTTAATACTCCTTGGTAGTATTGGATAGATCCTCCAACAAGAAGCTTAGCAAAGAAATTTTAGATTTAAAATTAACCATTCAGCATTTGGAGTTAACAGACATCTACAGAACATTTCATCCTAAAAAAACTGAATACACATTCTTCTCATCAGTCCATGGAACATACTCCAAAATTGGCCACATTTTAGGTCACAAGTCTAACCTCAGCAAATTTAAAAGAATATAAATTATTCCATGCATCTTCTAAGACCATCATGGAATGAAAGTTGAACTCAGTAACAACAGGAATCTGCAGACTCATGCAAAAACATGGAAGCTAAATAACCTAATGCTGAATGATAGGTGGGTCAGAGATGAGATAGAGAAGGAAATTACCAAATTTTAGAACAAAATGATAATGAAGATATGAGTTACCAGAACCTCTGGGATACTGTAAAGGCAGTCCTAAGAGGGAAATTTATCACACTACAAGTCTTTCTCAAGAAAGGGAGGAAGTTAACAACTTAATGGGACATCTCAAGCAACTGGAAAAGGAAGAATACTCCAATCTCAAACCCAGCAGAAGAAAAGAAATAACCAAAATTAAAGCAGAATTAAATGAAATTGAAAATAAAAGAATTATACAACAGATAAATAAATCAAAAAGTTGGTTTTTCGAAAAGGTCAATAATTGATAAACCTTTGGCTAACCTAACCAGGAATAAAAGAGTAAAATCTCTAATTTCATTAATCAGAAATGGTAAAGATGAAATAACAACAGACCCCTCAGAAATTCAAAAAATCCTTAATGAATATTACAAGAAACTTTATTCTCAGAAATATGAAAATCTGAAGGAAATTGACCAATACTTGGAAGCACACCACCTTCCAAGACTTAGCCAGAAGAATGCAGAAATGTTGAACAGGCCTATATCAAGTTCTGAAATAGCATCAACTATCCAAAATCTCCCTAAAAAGAAAAGCCCAGGACCAGATGGCTTCACATCAGAATTCTACCCAACTTTCAAAGAGGAACTAGTACCTATACTACTTAACCTTTTCCAAAATATAGAAAAAGACAGAATATTACCCAACACATTCTATGAAACAAACATCACCTTGATCCCCAAGCCAGGGAAAGACTCAATAAAGAAAGAAAATTACACACCAATATCAATAATGAATACTGATGCGAAAGAGACCATCTACAGCAAACCCACAGCCAATGCTGTATTGAATGGAGTTAAACTGAAATCATTTCCACTCAGATCAGGAACCAGGCCAGGTTGACCATTGTCTCCACTGCTCTTTAACATTGTAATGGAAATTTTTGCCATCACAATTAGGGAAGAAAAGGCAATCAAGGGTATCCATATAGGGTCAGAAGAGATTAAAGTCTCACTCTTCATAGATGATATGATTGTATATCTGGAAAACACCAGGGATTCAACTACAAAACTCTGAGAACTGATCAAGGAATACAAAAGCATCTCAGGTTACAAAATCAACACTCGTAAATCATTAGCCTTTATGTATACCAACAGCAGCCAAGTTGAAAAAACAGTCAAGGACTTTATTCTGTTCACAGTAGTGCCCCAGAAGATGAAATATTTGGAAGTTTACCTAAAAAAAGATGTGAAAGATCTCTATAAAGAGAACTATGAAACTCTAAAAAAAGAAACAGCTGAAAATGTTAACAAATGGAAAAACATACCATGCTTATGGCTGTGAAGCATCAACATTATTAAAATGTCCATACTACCCAAAGCAATATATAATTTTAATGCAATCCCTATTAAAGTTCCACTGTCATACATTAAAGACATTGGAAAAATAATACTTCATTTTATATGGAATCAGAAAAAACCTCGAATAGCCAAAACATTACTCAGAAATAAAACAAAGCAGGAGGAATCACACTAACAGACCTCAGATTATACTATAAATTGATAGTGATCAAAACAACACGGTACTGGCACAAAAACAGAGTGGTAGATGTATGGAACAGAACAGAAAACCAACAGATGAATCCAGCTACTTACCAATACCTGACCTTTGACAAACCAATTAAAAACATTGAGTGGAAAAGATTCCCTATTTAACAAATGCTGCTGGACAAACTGGCTGGTGACTTGTAGAAGACTGAAACTAGATGCACACCTTTCACTATTAACAAAGATATACTCTCACTGGATTAAAGATTTAAACTTAAGACATGAAACTATAAAAATACTAGAAGAAAATGTAATGCAAACACTTGAAGAAATTGGCATGGGTGAAAATTTTATGAGGAGGACCCCCCAGGCAATTGAAGCAACATCAAAAATACACTACTGGGACCTCATCAAATTAAAAAGTCTCTGCACAACCAAAAGCACATTAAGTAAAGCAAGTAGACAACCCTCAGAATGGGAGAAGATATTTGCTGGTTATGTCTCTGACAAAGGTTTAATAGCCCCAATCCACAGAGAACTCAAACATATTAGCAAGAAGAGAACCAGCAATCCCTTCTCAGGATGGGCAAGGGACATGAAGAGAAACTTCTCTGAAGAGGACAGGCGCATAGCCTACAAACACATGAAAAAATGCTCACCATCCTTAATCATCAGAGAAATGCAAATCAAAACTATTTTGAGATATCATCTAACACCAGTAAGATTAGCCCATATCCCAAAATCACAAAATCACAGATGCTGACTTGGTTGTGGAGAAAAGAAACACTTCTACACTGCTGGTGGGATTGCAAACTAATATGTTCCTTTTGGAAAGACATCTGGAGAACACTTAAAGAACTAAAAACAGACCTGCCATTTGATCCTATAATTCCTCTATTAGATATAGTATATATCCAGAAAACCAAAAATCACACTACAATAAAGATATTTGTATCAGAATGTTCACTGCAGCCCAATTCATAATTGCTAGGTCATGGAAGAAGCCCAAGAACCCATCGATCCACGAATGGATCAATAAACTGTGGTATGTGTCCACCATGGAATACTATGCAGCCATTAAGAAAGATGGAGACTTTACCTCCTTCATGTTTACATGGATGGAACTGGAAAATATTCTTCTTAGCAAAGTATCCCAAGAATGGGGAAAAAAGTATCCAATGTACTTAGCCCTACTATGAAACTAATTTATAGCTTTCATAGGAAAGCTATAACCCAATTTTAGCCCAGGATTATGGGGAGAGGGGAGAAGGAAGGGAGGGGCGGGGGTGGGTGGGTTGAGGGATAGTGATTGGTGGGATCACACCTATGGTTCATCCTATAAGGGTACATGTGAATCGCTCTAAATGTAGAGTATAAATGTCTTAACACAGTAACTAAGACAAAGACATGAAGGCTATGTTAACCAGTTGGATGAAAGTATTTCAAATTGTATACAGAAACAGTACACTGTACCCCATGATAGTATTAATGTACATTGCTATGATTTAATAAAAAAAAAAGAAAGAAAGTTCAAGCCTAAAAAAAAAAAAAAATACTACCAGGCTTATCAATACTCTCAATTAAATTTTCCTGTAAAATTTTCTTAAATTTTCCTGTAAAGAGGCACAGATTGGCTGACTAGATACAAAAATCTTGTTTTTTTTTTTGTTTGTTTGTTTATTTTTTTTTTTGAGATAAACTATCTCTCTGCTGTCCTGGGTAGAATGTCATGGCATCATTATAGCTCACAGCAACCTCAAACTCCTGGGCTCAAATGATACTCTTACCTCAACTTCCCAAGTACCTAGGAGTACAAGTATCTGCCATAACGCCTGGCCAGTTTGTTCTATTTTTAGTAAAGACAGGATGTCACTCTCAGTCAGCCTGGTTTCTGAACCCCTGAGCTCAAGCAATCCACCTATCTCAGCTTCTTAGAGTGCTAGGATGACAGGTATGAGCCACTACACTCAACTCCCTCATTTATTATGTGTCATGTAGGATACACCAGGTTACACCTGACCACAAAACATCTATCTATCTATCTATCTATCTATCTATCTATCTATCTATCTATCTATCATCTGCCTATAATATCCAATGCACACACACACACACACACACACACATACATACCCATATGCCCATATACTTTTTATGTCAAAACCCAAAAATGAAGTTCTGGAAGAGATTAAGAATTATAGCCAAACATTCTGCAATGTAAATAGAATAATTGACTCTATTGCTACATATTAAATGAACAGCTTTGTAGGGGATAAGAAACCCTCTAGTAAATGCTGGCCACAGCAAGCAGAGACATTAGCTGCAGCTATTAGGTTTCAGCTTCAAACTCATGGAGGCACATTTTCAACTACTTTGAAAACCCAGCAGTTAAAGTAACTACTTTAAAGGAAAGAAAAGTGATACATTGGAAGTTAAGATCATTATCACTACACATTAATTTTTTTTATAAATCCATTTCTCTAAGACTTTGAGAACTCAGTTTTCATAATGATTCAATAAATATAAACTGGAGGAAAAAATTCCACCACAATCCCAGAAGCAGAAATAACATTACAATGCTAATACAGTCAGTAGGAGGCCACAGTAATCCAGATTATCATACATAACTGTCTCATGGAAACTAATTTGACTTTTATTGTGCTGCTAAATGGAATTATTACATGATCTATAGATTATTGAGCCCTGTGGCAATGCTGGTGCATGAGGCACTGAGCTGCATCTTTTACTTTGATGGTTGCAAGATTTTTAAAGCACTTTACACATTAAGAGTGAGTAAAGAAGACTATTATACTCAAAGCAACACAGTGACTAAATAAATTATTTGCTAGAAACCACAGCTATGGCAGGAGGGATGCAGGAAGCAAAGCACCTCATTAACCATGCACACCCGGCATAGGCAAGACACTGAGAATGTCCCCACGAGAGCCATATAATTATGAAGACAGGTTTTTTTCTGTCATGCCCAGAACCATGCCCCTAGTTGTTCCCTAAGCAATCCTCAAAATGCACTTGGAATATTCTGCGACTTTTTCATCTTACGTCATGGGGTCAGAGACAATGCATTGACCATCCCAATTCTAAGGCTCTGAATCTACTGGAAGGGGTGCAATCTGGTTAACTAGACTGCTTATTAAGACAGTCTGGGTGGCGGGGCACACCTGTAGTTCCAACTACTTGAGAGGCTGAGGCAGGAGGATCACTTGAGCTCAGGAGTCTGAAGTTGCAGTAAGCTATGATGACATCACTGAGCTCCGCTGGGTAACAAAGTTAGACTCTGCCTCGAAAGTAAAAGAAAAAAAAAGACACAGTCCAGGGCAAAAGAGAGGACACGTGTTTGAAGAGAATTCAGTCTTTTTGTGAGACAGACTACATTTGAACATATAGAAATTACATTTAACCATCACAAGGAGAATATACTTCTTGCTACAGAAGTTGGCATTTACATCATATTGAATATATTAACAGTAATAGTTCAAATTAGTACAAACAGCTAACATTTCACACACTTTGGAGGTCCTCTTTAGAACCACCTCCCAAGTTGAGTTAGTTTCTTCTGTTCCACTGTAATAACCACCATGCTTTCAACAATTCCTGAAGTGTTTGTCACACTTACCGTAGACTAGGGTTCCACACTCACATTTTTCTTGCCATCTTGAAAGCTCTGGTAGTTCAGGGCCTGTACAACTGGATGATGCCACCTTATCCTCCACCTGCATGCACTAACCTACCCATCACCCAGTTCCAGCACCAAAAATGTTATGTGAATGCAATCCTCCACATGACCCCAAACTGCACAATCACCGAAGGTGGCTGTAAGATCATTTCATATCCTGGCCTATCATTCTTCTGCAGTCTCCCTCTAGGGAATTTTTTTTCCACTCCACTGTTGCTAACTGCTCCCATAGACACAGCCAGGACCCGGTTGCTTCCTGAAACTGCTCCCTGTCAAAAATTACAAGTTTCAAAATATCAATCTATGGCTACAACTTTCCCTGTTTCTAACTTATTTTTTCATTTCTTCCTGCTACAAGGCTTTCAGCTCACTGAGTTTTTTGTTTTTGTTTTTGTTTTTTTGTAGTTTTTGGCCGGGGCTGGGTTTGAACCCGCCACCTCCAGCATATGGGGCCGGCGCCTTACTCCTTTGAGCCACAGGCGCTGCCCTCACCGAGATTATTTGTACATTAACCCCTTTACCTTTTCCATTACCTCCAGATTTCGACTTTTCCAGTTTTCCACTTTCCCATGAAGGTACTGTAGTCTGTTTTGGTGATATCTTTTGCTGACTGTTTTTCATCACTTCTTCAGATAAACACCTTCTTCAGATAAACACCAACCCTGAAAGGCCTCCGACATCTTCATCCTCCACTGCTCCCCGATAACCCAGCACTACTTGGTGCACAAAGGCAAACTGAGGGCATAAACAATTACCATTCCCAACTTCAAAGGGGCTCTCCATGTGTCTCTACTTAACTCATTCCCTCACGTTTTGCAACAACTATTTCACACTTTCTTCACTGTCCTGGGAATTTTCAAGGCCACCTCTTCTCATCTCACTGTCAGTTGATAATTGTCTTCTATTTAAAGCCTAGGGACAACCAGCAGAAGTCTTCATCTTCATAGTAGCAGACGCCAAACCACCTGTTTTTTCACTATTCCATCTTCCTTCTATCTGGCAAAATAGGGCTCCCTAGGGCCAGACAGCTCACCTACCTATTCACTGGATCTCACCTACTCACCACTTCTTAAAAACTCTGAATACTGATATCTTTTTCTCGTCTTTATATTTAATTGCTTTCTCAACTCATATCTTCCCTTTGATATTTAAACATGATGAAATATCTTTTTTTTTTTTTGAGACGGAGCCTCAAGCTATCCCCCTGGGTAGAGTGCCATGGCATCACAGCTCATAGCAACCTCCAACTCCTGGGCTCAAGTGAGTCTCCTGCCTCCGCCTCCCAAGTAGCTGGGACCACAGG
>CAUYQV010132781.1:0-15097 GCA_963574575.1 Galagoides demidoff
CAAGCGAGTCTCCTGCCTCAGCCTCCCAAGTAGCTGGGACCACAGGCGCCCACCACAATGCCCGGCCATTTTTTTGGTTGCAGCCATCATTGTTGTTTGGCGGGCCCGGGCTGGGGATTCGAACCCGCCACCTTAGGTGTATGTGGCTGGCGCCTTAGCCAATTGAGCCACAGGTGCCGAGCTTCCAATCAATACTCTTAACAGGCCTTAGTTCTCTCCACCTGGTCTCTTCCCCAGGTGTGTTGTACTGTGTGCTTAGATGCGAATTTGGTCACATAAGACTTTCAAGTCTTTTTTCTTGAGTACTAATATCAAGTCAGGTTCCCCTCCTTTTGCCTTGGCAATAGAATGTGTCTAATTTCAAGGTTGTTATAACACTGAAGTAATTGTATCATCATCATATTTAATCATTCCAGCTTTGTCATCCATACATTTGACAGTTCCACTTTATGGGATTTCTTGTATTTGCAACCAAAGGAGTTGCCCTCAGTTTAATCATTATTCAATTCTTTTAAGTTGTTTCAATAGCTAAGAATCTACCTGGCAAAATATCCAGTCACATACTCCATTTAAGCCACAAAGATGTCAAGATATTAAGAGATGTGTCCTATTGGATTCAGTGAACACTTTAAATCATCCCATACAGCTTCTCTAGTGACAAATGCTACAGACATTTTATCATGGGAGTAAAATTTTAGGTAGGCCTCTGGGCCCTATGGAATAACCAGCCAGAATGGTTCAGCTCAAGTATGCTAAACAATGGTCTATTTCATATTCATAACCCCCTTTTCTTGTATGTATATCATGGATTAGATGTGTTGAATCTATATTTATCAGGAAAGGGCATTACCAGGTGAATTCAACCAAATAAAAACTCAAGAATCACACATTGGTGTGTGTGTGTGTTCATTACCCTAATTTTTCCAAATTTTTTAAAACAAAATCTCTACTTTTAGCTTTATTGCGGGAATGGTGGAAAAGACTACTTTGCTCTAGTACTTAAATTTTATAAACTTTACCCTTTGCCTTGATATAGTTGGTATCAGACAATCACTTAGGTGGATCTGTTATCAGTGCAAAAATAAGATATAGACATTTTCAAAGAAAATCAAAGCATGTATTTCTTTTTTACTTTTATTCTTTCTTTCCTTTTTTTTTTTTGAGACAGAGTCACCCTTGGTAGAGTGCCATGGCATCATAGCTCACAGCAACCTCCAACTCTTGGGCTTAAGCGATTCTCTTGCCTCAGCCTCCCAAGTAGCTGGGACTGCAGGCGCCCGCCAAACACCCAGCTATTTTTTGTTGCATTGCTATTTGGCTGGCCCAGGCTGGGTTCAAACCCACCAGCCTTAGGGTATGTGGCTGGCGCTGTAACCACTGTGCTACTGGCACTGAGCCTTTACTTTTATTCTTTTTTTTTTTTTTTTTGCAGTTTTTGGCCGGGGCTGGGTTTGAACCCACCACCTCCAGTATATGGGGCCAGTGCCCTCCTCCTTTGAGCCACAGGCATCACCCTTTTACTTATATTCTTTTTTTTTTTTTGAGACGGAGCCTCAAGCTATCCCCCTGGGTAGAGTGCCATGGTATCACAGCTCATAGCAACCTCCAACTCCTGGGCTTAAGCGAGTCTCCTGCCCCCGCCTCCCAAGTAGCTGGGACCACAGGTGCCGGCCACAACGCCCGGCCATTTTTTGGTTGCAGCCAACATTGTTGTTTGGTGGTCCCGGGCTGGGAATTTGAACCCGCCACCTTAGGTGTACGTGGCTGGCGCCTTAGCCGATTGAGCCAAGCCACAGGCGTCGAGCCTTTACTTTTATTCTTATCAAACACTTAGAAGGAATATTCAATTTCAAGGGGCTATCCAAGAGCGAACAAGAGAAAAGCATCTATTTAGATGAGATGAGATGGAATTCTCTTAACATTCCTTAGGGTTCAGTTAACTATACTTAAATTCAATTTCAGGGATTGGTATTTATTATGGACTGAATGTTTTTGCTCTCCCCACCCAATTCACATGTTGAAGTCCCAAACCCCAGTGTGACGGGATTAAGAAATGGAGCCTTTCAGGGGCAGTGCCTACAGCTTAGTGGGTAGGGCACCAGTCACATACACCCAGGCTGGTGGGTTCAAAACAGGCCTGGGCCAGCTAAACAACAAAGACAACTGCAACCAAAAAATAGCCAGGTGTTGTGGTAGGCGCCTATAGTCCCAGCTGCTTGGGAGGCTGAGGCAAGAGGATCGCTTGAACCCAAGAGTTTGAGGTTGCTGTGAGCTGTAATGCCATGGCACTCTACCCAGGGCGACAGCTTGCGACTCTGTCTCAAAAATAATAAATAAATAAATAAATAAATAAAATAGAAATGGAGCCTATTGGAGGTGATTAGGTTTAGATGAAGTTGTGAGGGTAGACCCCTCACATGAGGGATTAGTCCCCTTATGAAAAGAGACACTAGAGATTGCTCTCTGCCATTAGCCATCTACAAGCCAGGAAGAGGGCCCTCAGCAAGAACCAAATCTATGATATTTTATTTATTTATTTATTTAGAGACCGAGTCTCACCATGTAGCCCTCGGTAGAGTGCCATAGCGTCACAGCTCACAGCAACCTCTAAGTCTTGGGCTTAAGTGATTCTCTTGCCTCAGCCTCCCAAGTAGCTGGGACTACAGGTGCCCTCCACAACGCCTGGCTAAAAATCTACAATATTTATATCATAGGACTGCCCAGCTTCCAAACTGTGAGAAATAAATGTGCTTTTGTAGCCATCTAGTCTATAATATTTTGCTAAGAGTACTCTGAACAGCTCCTTGGGAGGCTGAGGCAAGAGAACCACCTAAGCCCAGGAGTGATGCCACGGCACTGTACCAGGGAAATAAAGTGAGAGTCTATCTCTAAAAAAAAAAAAAAAAAAAAAAAAAAAAAAAAAAAAAAGGGAGGTGCCTGTGGCTCAAAGGAGTAGAGGACCGGCCCCATATTCTGGAGGTGGCAGGTTCAAAGCCCCGGCCAAAAACTGCAAAAAAAATAAAATAAAAGAGTACCTTGAACTAAGACAAAATTTTAATGTAATTTTCTTTTTTAAAATTTGCTTTTCAATTGGCTTTCAATCTTCTTAGTTTGAAGTTTTTTTTCTTTTTCTTTTTTTTTTTTTTTTATTGAGACAGTCTCACTTTGTGGCCCTCAGTAGAGTACCGCAGAGTCATAGCTCACAGCAACCTCCAACTCTTGGGTTTAAGTGATTCTCTTGCCTCAGCCTCCCAAGTAGCTAGGACTATAGGCGCCTGCCAGAATGCCCAGCTTTTTTTTGGGTAGAGACGGGGTCTCACTCTGGCTCATGCTGGTTTCGAACCTCTGAGCTCAGGACAGTCCACCAGCCTTGGCCTCCCAGGGTGCTAGGATTACAAGCGTCAGCTACCACACCCGGCCTAATGTAATTTTTTTAAAGCATTAAAAATTCTCCCTGTGTATGACAGAGAAAGAATAAATGGTCATATGCAAACCAGCTATCCAGTGGGGAGGCAGGATCTCCATGGACCTTTAATTCATATACAAAGGCTGGAGGCAAGATTGTAGAAAATTCAGTCATTCCTTACTAGAATAGTGAAGGCATTTACAAGTACAAATACCACGTCAATATTTTTTTCTTTCAAGAGCTTTTTTTTTCAGTTTTGGCCTCCTGTACAGTTTGTTATCTAAAGAGCAACATATACCCACATTTCATCATATTAGCTTAAGAAAGGGAAGATGTTGGCCAAAGTAGCTTAGGTAGTAAATCTTCAAGACGATTTTTAGATATTTATCTCGGTAACATGCAATATTTATGCTAGAGGGAAGAATAACATCAGGACTTTACTTTCTCTTCTCTGTAGCGTCTTAAGATTAAAACTTTTAGGAATCTTGTCTACCATTAATTAGCATAAAATGGTTAAAAACTTATCCTTCCCAATATAACAATGCCTGAAACAAACCTGAAACAGGCCCATGTCTTTTGGATTAATAACCAGGAGACAGTTTATTACATGGGACTCAGTCCATAAATCTGAGGCATAAGTTTAACAAATAACAATTTTTATGATTATGCACAATTCAGAGTGTCTCAGTGACGCCCTGTGTTCTCATCTGGAAAAGAGAACAAGTAGATAAAGAGCCAATTTCAAAAAGGGTTTAAAAAATAAATTATTACTTTTGAATTACGCTAAAGTTTTTTTGTGTGAGTACTTAATTTTGTTGTTCTTTGGTAGATTTTAAATATTAGAGGTAGACCCTAAATAAAAAGAACACCGTAACACTTTCATTTTGTTATGCATTTCAGTTTTAACACTGAAGTGTGAAAGAAATGCCAGTTCATTCTCATGATAATAATGTAAGTTTATTGTGTGCGGCCTTTTCTACACCTAAAATTATTAGTTTTTCCACGTGAAATGAGATTCGAAATGGTAGAGTTATTGTCAAGATGACATACTGGGCAATAGAAAAAGCTGAAGAGAGTTTTCCTGTCTGGGGAAAATAGAAGAATCTGGGGGAAAAAAGATAAGAGAAAACTACCACAGGTTGGTAAGATCACAAAAAACAGCTTTGGGTACCAGAAGAAGTGACACTGACTGTGGGGTAGAGATGGGCTGGGCAAACTGTCTGAGAAGGGAGGATAGGATTTCCCAAGGATGTTTAAGGTATTTACTTGGCAATTAAAATTCTAGAATTTCCTTCTGTGTTGTGATAGCTCTTGATTTTCCCTGTTGTCTATAATTTTATTATGTAACATAATAATTTTTTATTTAGCACAAAGTCCATTGAGACTACAGAACAGGAGATTCTAAGTTTATCCCCAGCCAGCAAAGTCATGCCTCAGGTATGCATTGGAAAATACCCCGAAGACCTATGCAAAGTACATTCAAAATTTTTTATTATCCTAGTCAGTTTCCTTATTGAATAGACTCTTTAAGGAAAAATAAATACTGTGAATTTACTGGTCTGCTGCAGAACTGGAACTTAGGCCCATAATAGAGAAAGTTAAAGAGAGACCCAAAGATTCACTTATCACCAGAGAAAATAGGCTATGAAGAGCCTGCTTCCCATGGTTGACTTTCAGCACACATGTAACATTTCAAAGCAGCTGTCTTCAAATGCTTCTGCCCAGAACCCACTCCTCTTCTGGAGTTTCTGAACTCCTTATGCTCCACTCAGCTTCAGTTGTCTTCCATGGACTCTATAGAGACCCTGTGACATGTCTGTCTACCTGCCACTTTGTGTGATATGGACAGGAAAGGAGGCTAAGTCTCTACTGCTTATTAAAAATGAGAGAACAGAAAAATATGATTGGACTTGCCAAAGTGTTCTAATTGGTAAATATGCCAAAAGACTTGCTGAAGTGGAAATGAGCCTCTAATATAAGATACAAAATTCTCTAATACAAGATATAAAAACTTGCAATATCCATTAGACCAGTCTAGTTGAAACACGTAATTTAAAAAAATTCTCTGACTAGACTTTAGACAGAAAAGACAAACCCAACAGGAGGAACATAATTTAAGTATGGCAAAAGTTGGGGATCCTGAGGTCTGATATACAAAGATAAATGCATTACTGAGGCGTATTCCCCTGGCCTTGAGGTATGCAGGCAATGGAGCAGTCACACCTTGCTGTGAGACAGAGGATCAAAGTTGACACAGGGCTCTGAGAAAATATTTATCAGAGGAATGTGATGATTCATTTATCAGTCCAGAAATCCCAAGTACAAAACATCAAGATACAAGAGAATCAAATAATGTCATGTATATGATTCAATTTAAAAATCCTTAGCCCTCTCACATTATATTATTTAGATAATTATAGTAAAAAAATCAAATTAGATTCATATGAAACTTTTATAAAAAGAAATCAAATCCATTCTTATGAAATTCTATGGTACAACTACTTTCTAGTGGGTTTTTTCTTAGGTCACAATATTTATAATTTCATTTACATCTTTATAATTCTTAAAATTACAAAACAAAAGTCAATAAAAATCTAAATTTTCACTTGCAAAACTCCCTTCAGTTTCCAGGCCAGTAACACACGGCAATGTCGACTTGTCCTCCAGACATGGACTGCTACCAAAGATCCCCAGTTTACGAAGCATGCAGGCCTCGACTCATTAGGAATGCTTTCTGGTTTGGCTCACGTTTCAAGAAATTCTGGAGCATGTCCATGCCGTCCAGAGATCCCCCAGGTTTCAGGATTAGGTTTCTGTATTTCATTCCAACCTAATAAAATAAAACATCATGCCTAATAATTCACGGTCATAGCAGTTTTCTAAATCTCTAGATGCAAAAGAAAAAGGGGTAGAGGTGAAGGGAGAGGGACCTTAGCTTTATTCTGTTGAGATGCTTTCTCCTGGCTGTGCTCCACAGCTCGGTGGCATGTATTTACTTTGGTAGCTAAGTGAATTGGAGCTTAAAACTTCAGGTCTCATACACTGTTCTTAGATTCTTAGGAGTGAGCTGACAACACAGACAAACAAAAAATAGCCATGTGGAATATACAACACGTTCCTCTTTGTTATCCTGTCCCAAATGTGATTCAAAAGGCCTAGCAAAGCTAGTGTTCAAGAGGGCTACAAAGAGGGGTTCTGTGTACCTAGAAATAGAAGCACAGATACTGTCAAATAGCTTTGGCTACTCTTACGAGGGGCTCGTTGATTAAAAAAAAAAAAAAAAACCCCAAATCCCCCAAACCTCTTCCTTGTGGATGGTGGAAGGGAGGGTACCTCATGCATGCTCCAGAGTATAGGGTAAAACATTTCTCCGGGCCCGGTGCTGGGAATGAGGACCTGAATTTTTTAGCTTATCATAGTGCCTCTGCTTTTATTTATGTAAACATATAAGCAGACAAAGTGAAAGAAAAAAACTTGTTATTTAGTATTAGTATTATTCACGATTTTCACTTCCCTTTTACTGTCCCTTTAGGGAAGGAAAACGAAACAATCAAATGAAGTGTAATTCTAAACATAGGCATAAAGTGAAAAGTTCAGAGAGAAACACATTTATATCAATTATATCATTTGATTAATAGGACTAATAATTTTTTTTTTTTGAATACAAAAAGAGCTAGAGAATTTCCAGACACTGACGTAATCTAACTTTTGACTTTTATAATAAGAGTTTTCTGGCTTGGTGCCTGGTAGCTCAGTGGTTAGGGTGCTGGCCACATGCGCCAGGGCTGGTGGGTTCCAACCTGGCCAGGGCCTGCTAAACAACAATGACAATAACAACAACAAAAAAATAGCTGGGTGTTGTGGCGGGCACCTATAGTCCCAGCAACTTGGGAGGCTAAGGTAAGAGAATCATTTAAGCCCAAGAGTTTGAGGTTGCTCTGAGCTGTGATGTCATAGCCCTCTGTGAGGGCAACAAAGTGAGACTCTATTTCAAAAAAAAAAAGAGAAAAAAGTTTTCCCATTACAAAATCTTGTATCGGGGTAAATCTAGTTAAACTATTCAGAAAAATAAAATATAGATGTAATCTACTAAGCTAGATACAAAACTTATGTCTTGCAGGGCCATAAAATCAAAACTTTGGGGGTTATTCTTTGGTTATGAACAGAAATAATTGGAAACTTATTAATCATCTAATTTCACAATCTAGATCCCAATCAGGAGTCAATAATTAGTCAAAGTTACCTTCTCAGAAACTCAGGTAGTACTGTACAGTAGAAACATAACACAAGACACGTATATAACTTTGAATTTTCTACTAAACACATTTTAAAAAGTTAAAAAAATAGGTAAATTTTTTTTTTTTTTTGGTAGAGACAGAGTCTCACTTTATTGCCCTTGGTAGAGTGCCATGGTGTCCCACTGCTCACAGCAAGCTCCAATTCCTGGGCTTAGGCGATTCTCCTGTCTCAGCCTCCTGAGCAGCTGGGACTACAGGCACTCACCACAACTCCCAGCTATTTTTTCGTTGCAGTTCAGCTGGGGCCGGGTTTGAACCCGCCACCCTCGGTATATGGCGCTGGTGCCTTACCCACTAAGCCACAGGCACCACCCAAAAAAATAGGTAAATTTTTGATGAAATATTTTATTTAAACCACTGTGTCCACAATATTATCAAATTATTGAGGATTTTTTGGTTATTGATTTAAGTCCTCAAACTCCAGTGTGTTTTTTACATTTATGGCACATCTCAATTCAGTTCTTCTGCTACACTAGGCTCATTTCAAGCGCTCAGTAAGCACAAGTGCTACCACATGGCCAGGTCTGACAGGGTTCTAGTTTGACACTGAAAAGGCACACAGTAGTTGTGTTACCTTATTTATAAGTTTTGAATAAACTTTCTTAAAAAGAGAGAGCTTGTAATCATTGATATTGGACTTCCTGAAAACTCGAGTGACGAGGGCTTAGAGTTAGATTCAATTTGCTTTAGAAAATAAATGATGTGTCATTCTTGCTTGGTCTGTAGCAGTTCATTACCGTTACAGCAGCTATCTAGAATCTAAAATGCAGTGACAGCTATTTTTTTTTTTTTTTTTTTGAGACAAAGTCTTACTTTGTCATCTGGTAGCATGCTGTTGTGTCATGGCCGACAGCAACCTCAAACTCCTGGGCTCAAGTGATCTTTTTGTATAAGCCTCCTGAGCAGCTGGTATTACAGGTGCCCGCCATAACATCTAGCTAATTTTTCTATTTTTAGTAGAGATGGGGTCTCGCTCTTGCTCAGGGTGCTCTTGAACTCCTGAGCTCAAGCAATCTACCTGCCTTGGCCTCCCAAAGTGCTAGGATTACAGGCACGAGCCACCACACCCAGCCAGTGATGGCTATCTTGTGGTAGACTTTATTATAATAATGTACATCAGATCTCTTGAATACAACCAAATTACCTCCCTTTTCTTTCTTTCGGTGCCCAAATGTGCCTAAATTTGAGGAGTGTTAAATTAGTGAATAGAGCAAGGAACGATTGTGTTCTCTGGTATAAGCAGGACAGGAAGAACTTAGAAAATGTGACTTAAAGCTTTTCTGCAGAACTGTATACCTTTTATTACAGAAAAAATATACTATAGACAACAGTACAATGAGTCTTATGTACCAAATTTTTAACCTCAATAATGTTTAACTGCAAAAATGGTGGCCTATGCCCATAATCTTAGCACTCTGGGAGGCTGAGGTGGGTGGACTGCTTGAGCTTAGATGTTCAAGACCAGCCTGTGCAAGAGTGACACCCCATTTCTAAAAAGGGCGTAGTGGTGGATGCCTGTAGTCCCAGCTACTTGGGAGGCTGAGGCAACAGAATTTGAGGTTGCTGTGAGCTATGATGGCACAGCACTCTACCCAAGGTGACAATGTTGAGACTCTGTCTCTAAAATAAAAATTACTAATGTTCAAGATCTGTGTATTAGATATCTTTTACCGGGCAGTGCCTGTGGTTCAGTGGGTAGGGTGCTGGCCCCATATACTGAGGGTGGCAGGATCAAACCCGGCCCTGATCCTAAAACAGCTGTGGCAACTGTAACAAAAATAGTTGGGTGTTGTGGCAGGCGCCTGTAGTCCCAGCTACTGGGGAGGCTGAGGCAAGAGAATCGCTTAAGCCCCAGAGTTGGAGGTTGCTGTGAGCTGTGATGCCGCAGCACTCTACCAAGGGTGACAAAGCGAGACTCAGTCTCAAAAAAATAAATAAATAAATAAATAAAGATATATTATATATATATATATATATATATCTTTTACAGAGTAAAAAGACATTCATTCTACAAGTATTATAGAAATATTAATGAAAATTTAAGTAAAAGTTTTACAAAATCACTCCAGTTGCTAACATCTAACAAAGTAGTCTCACTTTGTAAAGAGAACTATAATTTTAGGTAGTAAATAAAAACACACAGTTGAGGAGGTACATGGTTGTAAAGAGAAAGCTCACGACTCTGAATGGTAAAATCCTTTCAGAGCAGGGCACTGTGCAGTCTCACAATCCATGTCTCAGTGCAGCTGAGTCTTCCTCTGCTTATGGCTCCAAACAAATTGATTCAATTTCCTGAATTACAGAGCCATGGTCCTTTAATAGTTTCATTTCCTTTGCAACGAAGTTTTGAGAAGAGCTTAAGAGTCATATTGGGTAACACTGTCTTGCTTTTCTTAAGAAAAAAAATAGTTAAGTGAATCTTTGTGTTTTAGGAAGGTACGAGACTCTCTGGGTGAGAGACCATGATACGGAAGATGTATGCCACCGGTGGAGGAGTCTTTGGCGTTCGTTGTTCTACTTTGTTCATACTATAAAGAATTTTTTTTTTTTTTGAGACAGAGCCTCACTTTGTCACCCTGGGTAGAGTGCTGTGGCATCATATCTCATAGCAACCTCAGACTCAAGCTCAAGCGACTGCCTTGCCTCAGCCTCCTGAGTAGCTGGGACTACAGGTGCCTGCTACAACGCCTGGCTAGTTTTAGAGACAGGGTCTCACTCTTGCCTAGGCTGGTCTCAAACTCCTGAGCTCAAGTGATCCACTCACATTGGCCTCCCAGAGTGCTGGGATTACAGGTGTGAGCCCCCACGCCTGGCCCCATATAAAGAAACTTTAGCAGTAAGAGAAGTGGGAATAGAAGTGCTGAGATAACTGCTAGTATTTTTTATCTAGCAGCATCCTTTGGGAGGATCTGCATGGAATAAAAGCTCCTATTAGCTAGCCTATGAAGAAAACTCAGCATCAGTCACCTCTGTGGTTTTTAATCCCAGAAGATTAGCACATATCTCTTGGCAACTGTACAAGTCTTCTCCAAGACTGATGGTTTCTAAAGCAAGAACAGGCACTCAGAGTCAGGCCAAGGTTTGACTCTTGGCCTTGGTTTCCCCATCTCTTAAATGGGAATATGCCTACCTTGCCCTGTTTCTCCTCTCCCTGATTAGAGGAGATGTTAATATAATGTCCACTCCCTAGAATAATACCTGGTATGTACTGCTTTTTAATAAACCTTACTGGTCCTTTCACACTGCCCTCAAGTTCAGTAACTCATACACGTGTACAGTTCAGGGAAATGCATTCCTGGTTTGGCATTTCTTTAAAATTAGTTCTGTCTCCTAATAAAGCTAGAGAAAAAGCACAGGAGATTGCCCTTCCCTATTAGGAATATATAATTCAGTAGGAATATTAAGTAGGCAAGGTAAGGCACTTAGGCACTCATTTTATCCAAGAATATGTACCCTTTGAGATAGTATTTTAATAGCAATCATAATTATTCACATGAAGGATACCCATCACCTATCAGCAAAGAGAACATATAAATGAGAAACAGATTGGGCCTCCTGCTATCTTGGGTGTCTCCGAAGCAGCACTTACAAGCTCCCATCGGCTCCCACCTTGTCTCCTCATTGTGGCTGACTCTGGGGAGCCCAGCCAGAGTTGTCTCCTTCCTACACCGAGATAAGCACAAGGGCAGGGTGCACCCAGCCCAGGACAGGTCACGGTGATCAGGCACATGACAAAGCTCACTGGGCTGCTTTAAAACTGGACTTTGAAACCTTTCCTTCCACAGTCCACAACTCCCTCTCAAGAGCACACCCTGTGTTTTCTATGAGGGTGGGGCGATCATGGTGGCGGGGGATACCTTTGATAACAATGAAGGAGAGAGGGAGTGAAAGACTGGTGCTGGTAGTCAGGGAGATAAAAAGCAAGAATAGCAGTAGGAATTGTTGCCTGATTAGGAGAGGCCTCTGGAAACCTGAAGCAGAGTTCTGATTTGTAGGGACAAACGGATAAATCCTTATTTATGGGAAAGGAGGAGGGCAGCAGAAAAATAGTACCCTGAGTAGTACATGTGGGGGTGGGGGTGGCAGAAAGTGGCAGAAATGGAGAAGTAGATGGGGGAACTGCTCACTAGGTCCAAGGAATACACACATGTCAACAGTAATTAATCAAACACTTTGAAGCAGAGAAAGTGAACTGAGATCTGAATAAAAAGACAGAGAAATAAACAGTTAAACAGGCAGATTATTATGGCTCTACGAGAAACACAAAGAAGAGCTGTAAGAACACAAAGGGAGAAAAACTGCTTCCAGCTGGTTGAGATTCAAGACTTAGAAGGTCTGGCCTTGTAAATATTCAAGAAGTAGGTTGTAAATCAATTCCATATCCTTCCTTCAACCCTCAAATCAGGCAAAACCTAAGGCTATTAGAAAAGGTTGAGGTATAAGAAAAATCAGCTGTTCGGTGGTAGATCAGGAGAGCTGAAGTAGAAAAAATCGAATCCATTTTAAGGACCTTCAGAGAGGCAATCTCACATTTACCCTGAGCAACACATTATGGCAGGAACTCGGCCAGGGATTCTGTTTGAAGAGCACTGGAATACTCAGCTTTATATGATAAATTACATGTAGAGCAATTCTTTTCAAGTTTAAACAAGATAATTTATGTTTCTATGGCTGTTATTGCATGTAAGATCTTTCTAGCAACTTCTTTATGGTACTACAGACTAAAATATAGTTAACTATCTTGACTTTGTTGGTATTTCTTTCAGAAGTGACATTTGGTGGTATTTTTCTTTCATTGATGAAAGAAACAAAGCTTAGCAATTTCTCCAAATGCAAAAAAGGAGGAAGATAATACTGCCTTAACAATATAATTGCCTTTGAATCCACAACATCTATTACCTCTTAGGAAATTTTCCCATAATGAAGTTGCCTTATAAAAAGAAATGGCCCTAGTTAAAAAGCTCCCATTCTTTTAACCCTATGATTAGTTCTTAGATTTTGCAATTACAATCAGTGACCTTAAAATATCCTTAAATAGCTCTGAGAGCTTGCTGGAAAAGTGTTAATCCCAAAGTAGTTCCCTTCCATAGTTATTTAAGAGAACAATTGGGAAAATGAAAAATACATCTGATAATGAGACAATTTCTCCATGTACTTCTAGAAACAAAGACTTTAGTAATATTTAACTTAGTAAAAGGCAAGATGTGATATCTTTTTACTACAAAGAATAATATAAAAAATTACAGACAAACCAGAGGTAGCAGAATTCCAGGCTACTACGGTAAGCAGCCAGGTCTGATACTTTGATAGAGACCCTCACAACAGAATGAAAACAACTGTGCCGTCGACTATCCCACTGCTACTGTTTGTTATCCAGAAGGCTTCAGGTTTATAGTTGACCCTTCCTATTATTGTTTTCCCAGCAAGTAGCACACTTTCTACAGTTCTGCTTGCTAAGATCTGAAATGGTTCTTGGTGCAGACCCTGGGCTTTGCAGGACACCAAGAGGTTACAGAGAGAAGGCCTGCAGATGGCCTTCGGTACTGCATGACCAATAATGTCAGCAAAATGTGATCTCTCAGGCCTCAGCCTCTCTAGTGCTTGGGGACTAACAGAGCAGGTCCTGATTCTTTGAAGGGCCATCCTGCTTTCTTCTTTTTTTTTTTTTGAGACGGAGCCTCAAGCTATCCCCCTGGGTAGAGTGCCATGGCATCACAGCTCATAGCAACCTCCAACTTCTGGGCTCAAGCGAGTCTCCTGCCTCCACCTCCCAAGGAGCTGGGACCACGGGCGCCCGCCACAACGCCCGGCCATTTTTTGGTTGCAGCCATCATTGTTGTTTGGCGGGCCCGGGCTGGGGATTCGAACCCGCCACCTTAGGTGTACGTGGCTGGCGCCTTAGCCGACTGAGCCACAGGCACCAGGCCATCCTGCTTTCTTCTTAAAATGATCCAAACACATATTAGGGAGGATGAGACAATAATGCCTACATGACATATTTTCATTGCTCTGATTCTCATGACTTCAGATCAAACTGAATATTATTTTACACCATAAAAATTCAATTTTTCATTCTGTGTATCTATCTGGTAAAGTAACCAACCACCAAAGAAATTTGAGACTAAAGCAAATGCACAGAATCTGAAACTACTCAAGGTAATGCCATCTTTTTCGGTGTTGGCTAGTAACAAGACACTCTGGTTATGGGATGTATGGTTTATTGCTTTGAAGAATGATATTTTTCTATTTATCACAACATAGTTCTAAGAACAATCTGTTTTTTATAGAATAAGATCGTTGTTCCAAAGTACTATTATTTAATAAGTGGGTATTTGAATTTTGTGAGGTGCTATTTTAGAACAAATATTTGTTAAAAAACAAAACAACTCCCCCTAAAAAACAAACAAACGGTACACTGTAGAAGGGACTAAACTGGTGACCCGAAGAGCTGCATAGTCTCCTCCACCTTGCAGATGACAGTATCATGCCCAGGGCAGGGTATGAGGGTGAGGAGCAAAGGGATTCTCCTTGACCTCAGGAGCCAAGTCCACTATTGCTCTGACAGAAGGGGAGCAAGAAGTGACAAGACACTCCAGAGCATTTAGCAGGAAAAAGAAAATAGAAGTGGAAGGGATTAACACCAGCCTACTGGCATAAAACGTCTAGTGATACATACACAGCACTGTTGAATCCAGAATTTTAGTAAAACTGAAAACTGTTTTTAACATCACAAGTCTTAACTCTAAATTGTTAGGATCTTGCTTTCTCCAAGTTCAATCCAGCCCCTGTGGCCAAATTGAGAGTAGCATGGTTGCCTGCCAAGCTGTAAAACTTGAGAATAAAAGGAAGTACAAAGAAGAATGATGGCGAGGATTGCTTCTACTGGACTTGGAAGATCCCTGGGATCCACTGGGATCAGTAATTTGGCTGCCGCCCTGACAGCTGGAAGACAAAAGGTAAAACGACAGATGGTACTGTGGATGTGGCCACCTGAGTGGACGCAGAGGAGGCGAGTACGGGAGGCTCAACCGGAAAAGGTTATGCACAATTATATCAGGAAGCCTCCAGGACTACGGGCCAATAAGATGTCATGATCATATCTTCACATATCTGGAACTTTTGTCTTTTTAAAACATTGCATTTGACTACTAAAATAATCCATGCAGTATATTAAAAAAAAAAAACCTCCATAAAAAGTCCAGAAAACATTTTATCATCTCTCATAAATTCACCACCCACAAAGACAACAATTAACAACATTTTGATGTGCTTTCTTTTTTTTTTTTGAGACGGAGCCTCAAGCTATCCCCCTGGGTAGAGTGCCATGGCATCACAGCTCATAGCAACCTCCAACTCCTGGGCTCAAGCGAGACTCCTGCCTCTGCCTCCCAAG
>CAUYQV010132783.1:0-18785 GCA_963574575.1 Galagoides demidoff
GACCACAGGCGCCCGCCACAACGCCTGGCCATTTTTTGGTTACAGCCATCATTGTTGTTTGGTGGGCCCGGGCTGGGGATTCGAACCCGCCACCTTAGGTGTACGTGGCTGGCGCCTTAGCCGATTGAGCCACAGGCGCCGAGCCAACTTTTCTGTTTTTAATAAAGACAGGTTCTTGCTCTTGCTCAGGCTGGTCTGGAACTCCTGAGGTCAAGGGATCTTCTGCTAGAATTATAAACAGCCCTGAGCCACTGCACCTGGCCTGTTTCTGAAATATCTTTAGTGATATATCTGGAAATAGCTATAGAAAGGATAACTCATAAAGGAGTTTGTTTATTTGTGTTATCCAACACTTTATGTTTCCTTTCAAGATCATTATATTCAAGAACTATATTAGGTATCAGAACACCTGTTTTCTAGGCTTAGAGAGGTGGCTCACCCCTGTAATCTTAGCACTCTGGGAGGCCAAGGCGGGTGGATTGCTTGAGCTCAGGAGTTCAAGACCATCTTGAGCAAGAGTGAGACCCCGTCTCTTCTAAAAATAGAAAAATCATGGCTTGGCGCCCATAGCTCAGTAAGTAGGGTGCCAGCCACATACACCGAAGCTGGCAGGTTCGAGCCTGGCCCCAGCCTGCTAAAAAACAATGACAACTATAACCAAAAAACAGCTGGGCACTGTGGTGTGCGCCTGTAGTCCCAGCTACTCTTCTGCAGCAAGAGAATCTCTTAAGCCCAAGAGTTTGAGGTTGCTGTGAGCTGTGACGCCACAGCACCGTACTGAGGGCAACATACCATGACTCTGCCTCCAAAATAAATAAATAAATAAAAATAGAAAAAACAGATCTATGCTGTCCTTGGACATAGCTGGAAGTCAGAAGGGAGCCTAGTTGAGGAAAGATAAGGTCATGGCTGAACTCTTCAAAGACACAGGTGGATTTTCTATCTGTCTGGACAATGTTGATAATCTCGAGCACCCGAAAAATGAAAACCTGCCCTTCCTCTGGTTCATGTACTCACTGCAGAAGGAGCACCACAGGGAGGGTTGGCTGTGTCCCCTCTGCCATAAGGTCTCTCAGAAAAGTAACATCCGGCTCACTGACTAGCTGGGGGAGCTAGAGTTGAGGGTCAAGACTCTAGAAGACCAGCTGAGAGATGTGCTACAGATTAAACCCAGAGTGAAGTCCCAAGTGGATATGACCTTGGATGTGGACATAACTCAACAACCATCTCATTTCTGATGACCTAAGGAAGGTTCACTGCAGGAGTTTCCAGCACAGTAGATGTAGTGAATATTTTTGAAGGCTTCCTGAGTGTCCTGTGAGGAATTCAGGAACTGCCTATCCTCCAGATCCTCCTGGGGAAGGGCACAAGCTGTGAGCCTAGGGTTATATCTACAGGAATCTCCTGTGCTCATGATCAGAGACCAGGACTTTTCTGCTTAGTATGAAGATACAGTAGAAGAACTGATAACTTAATAATTATATTGATGAGGGAAACTGACACTTCAGTTATGCTTTATTGTCATGTTCTTTTGGTTGAGACTCTTATTTATATTTTTCCAATAAATACGTTCAACTTTAAGATATAAAAAATTAAAAAAGTAGAAAAAACTAGCCGGTGGGTGGTGGTGCACACCTGTAGTTCTAGCTACTCAGGGAGGCTGAGGCAAGAGGATTGCTGAAGCCCAAGAGTTTGAGGTTGCTGTAAGCTATGATGCCAGGTTACTCTACCCAGGGTGACAGAGTGAGGCTTTGCTAGAAGAACTGCTTTCTAGTCTTAGTTTGATCATCTATTAACTATGCGAGTTCAGACAGGCAAACTAACTTCTCTTTTTGTTTCAGTTATCTCACATAAAATGTAGAGATCAAGAACCGGCTTGCCTACCTGACATGGTTGTTGGGAAGATCACATGAAATAATGGATGAGAAGAACTTTGCGAACTCTGTAGCTACATTAAAAGAGGAGGTGGGTATGACACACAATTTTATCTCTTGATTGTGTCCTTTCTTGATTTCTTTCTTTTTTTTTTTTTGAGACAGAGTTTCAATATGTCCCCCTGGGTAGAGCGCTGTGGCGTCCCAGCTCATAGCAACCTCAAACTCTTCATTCAGCTTAAGTGATTCTCTTGCCGCAGTCTCCCAAGTAGCTGGGACTCAGGCACCCACTGCAATGCCTGGCTTTTTTTTTGTTGCAGTTGTCATTGTTGTTTAGCAGGCCCGGGCTAGGTTTAAACCCATCACCCTTGGTGTATGTGGCTGGGGTCATGACCCCTGTACTACGGGCACTGCCTCCTTTCTTGATTTCTGAATGAGGTAAAATATGTAAAAATGCATAGGACAGTGTAAGTAAGTTATGTATTATTCATTCATTCATCTTTTCATTTATTCTGAATCTAAGTATTGTGCTATTATGAAGTTCCTGGATCTGCACTAAGGCTATGAGGACAAGGAAGAAATGTTACCAGTGCGCAAGATGCTTACGTCCAATAGAGGGAAAGAGACAAGTAAGCAAATGAAATGAATAAAATGTTTTCTACCCTCCCACCAAAATAGCCCTAATGATACAGGAAGAACCTATATTCCCTTGAGTTTGGGGCATAGCCTACATTAATAAATTAATTTCTTTTCAAATGATTATCTTGTCTAAGCCTCCAGAGTACCTGGTGCCTGCCACAATGCCCAGCTGCTTTTTCTATTTTAGTAGAGATGGGGTCTAGTACTCCTGAGCTCATGCAGTATAGGTGTAAGCCACTGTGCTCAGCCTACCTTGGTCCCTTTGTTTTGTTGTTACTTTTATTATTATTATTATTATTTTTTGTAGATAGAGTCTTGCTCTGTTGCCCTGGGTGAGTGCCGTGGCATCATCATAGCTCATGGCAACATCAAACTCTTGGTTGGGCCCAAGAGCTCCTCTTGGCTCAGTCTCTCAAGTAGCTGAGACTATAGGTGCCGACTACAATGGTTGGCTAACTTTTCTATTTTTAGTAGAGACAGAGTCTCACTTTGCTCAGGCCTACCTTGAACCGCTGAGTTCATGGGGTCTTCCTGCCTCAGCCCCCCCACAGTGCTAAGATTAGAGGCACACACACCTAATTTATCAGGTTTTTTGGATTGTGATTTGCGCATCATGTCAAAGAACTTTTTGTCTAACTTGAGTCACAAAATTTTTATTTTTTTTTCTAAATGTTTTTTCCTTTCATGTTTTTCATTTAGATCTAGTATCCATTTTGAGTAACTATTTGTATAACCCAGCAGATTTAGGTCTCTTGTTTTACTTGAGAATGTCCTGTTTTTCCAGTTGTATCTGCTGACAAACACTGCACTTTCTCCCCTGAATTTCTCTTGCGCCATTGTTAAAAATCAAAGACCACCTTTGAGTGAGTCAATTTTTGGACTTTCTATTCTTTTTCAGTGGCCAGTTAGTCTCTCCCTTCATTGGTACCGCACTGTCTTGATTTCTGTAAAATCCAAAAGTGTTTTAACTAGTCTTACTCCTTTACTTTCTGTGTAAATTTTAGAATTAGCCTGTTTGTAGCTTGTCTTTAAAATTTTTCCCACAATTTTTGTGTATTTACAACTTTCCCCCCTAGTTATTCATCATCCTGGGCTGCTATAACAAAATCTCATAGACTTGGTGGATTTAACAATTGTCATCTATTTTTCCTATTTCTGGAAACCAGGAAGTCCAAGCTCAGGTGCCCAACAATTCAGTTGAGGGCTGTCTTTTTGCTGTGTCCTTTTATGGATGTCAGGGCAGCAGGTGGAGGAGGGAAAGAGGAAGCTCTCCAGTTTCTCTTATGAGGACACTAAGCCCATCCTGAGGACTTCATGAGGACCTCATCTAGACCTAATCACCCCAAAGGCCTCATCTCCAAATGCCATTACATTGAGCAGAGAGATTCACGGCTTCAACATAAAAAATTGGGGGAGAACACAGTTTAGTGTCCCCATACTTGGTTGCTTTGATATGGTTTGTCTTCAGATATTAAGCCACCATTGACTTAATGTGTAAACTCATGTGTAAACACTTTGAGCCCAAACTCAGCTCAAGATGGATGTTTCTCAGAGTGAGCTGATTGCACAGATATATTCCTACTTGGAACCAGCCTTAGCCCACCAAGATCCACCAAAACCACATGCAAATTATAAATCCAATTGATAATACTAATCATAGATGACAGATTGGTACATGCTGCCTTGAAACAACTCTCAGCCTTTTGGTTATATAGTATCATTTACCTCTAACTAATATGTATTTAGTTAATACATGGTTTTGGTAAGGGATGATACCTTGCTCAAGGCAGTTCTGGAGATGAGTATTTGGTCAATTCAAATCAGCAGAAATTAATCTATGCCATACAAAGGGAATATCTGATGGTCTGTACAAGGCAGAGATAATCTCCTAATACAGATTAAATAATCACAGTATTTTTCTGACTTGAACAGGAATGGAAAGCTGCTGGGTTCATGATGCTGCAGCTATGGACAGTGATATGCGAAGGACAGAGAAACAACCATCACAGTAATCTGTCTCCCACTCTTTTACTTATCCCATAAACTGTATTATAATTGTTTTCAATTGATAAGAATATGTCCATCAAAAAATCCTGGAGGGGGAGGAAATCTTTCATAGTTACTTTATCAGTTCTTTTATTGAAACATGGATTAGTTTCTTTTAACCTGAAAAGTATACAACAGTGGGTGATATGTCTTTATTTTAACATATTTTACTTATACGCCCTTAATCCGGAAAGACGAATTTTCATTGTGATTTCTCAGGCTTTCCCCACCTTCCGTCTTAAATTTGGTGAACAAAGGAGTTTGCACAAGTCTCAATTAATGAAAATTCGGAGAATGCCAAGCAAATCTGATTCTTTTCATTCATTTCTTAAAATAAATCTTTGTGGTATCTAGGGATTTCTTCAAGAAATTCGAGGCTTATTGAGTCATAAGAAAATTTCCTACCTGAAAAGATTTTCCAAGTTGAGACATTTCAAAGGACTCACCAGATTCCACAGAATACAGTCTGAAAATGCTGTGATATGGAGGCCAAGGATGATGGGCAGCAGGAGGGCTCACGCAAGCCTTGGAGGACAGAGAGATGACAGCGCTCGAGCTCACTGGCATCTGGATTCACACACAGAACACACTATGTCTCCTGGTTAGACCCCAGAAGCTATATGAGGAATCTTAGCTCAGGCTAGAGCTCCAGACTGAACTTCCCAGAAGGGACTTCTCTATCTCTGCAGGCACATAGTCAAACTCGGCTAATGTAGCTAGTTGGGCTGGTTGTATGACATCCGCAAAGAAACAGACTGCGGAGGGGAGGATTGCCAAGGTAGCCCCACTTAGGGGCAAACAGATCCTCAAACTACACTTAACCTCATTTCGGCCAAAATCAACAATGTCATCGGGAGGCACACAGATGGAGTGTTTCCGGGCCAGTTGTAAAACAACTCTAGCATCCATATTGTTTTATTTTTCTGAATGTGGAGCCTAAATTTGGGAAAGGCAAAATCAAGAGTTTTCAGAGGAGAAAAGATATTAAACATAAAACACAGTCTCTAGAAGGAATCACCGTTTTGTTTCATCCAGGCAATAGTTGAAAAGCATAGCAAAACAAAAAACAATCATTAGTAGAAACTTAAACCCTTATAAGCAATAAGAAATTTTTTGTTGGGTTGGTGCCAGTAGCTCAGTGATTAGGGCACTGGCCACATACACTGGGATTGGCAGATTGGAACGGGCCCAGGCCTGCTAATCAACAATGACAACTACAACAAAAAAATAGCTGGGTGTTGCGGCGGGCACCTTCAGTCCCAGCTACTCGGGAGGCTGAGGCAAGAGAATTACTTAAGCCCAAGAGTTTAAGGTTGCTGTGAGCTGTGACATCATAGCACTCTTCTGACGGTGACATAGTGAGACTCTGTCTCAAAAAAAAAAAAAGAAACTTTTTGTTAAAATGTTTTAAGAGTATGCTCAAAGGAATGAAGGCTGTATCTCTGTGACAAAAATTAACTAAGTCTTTTACAGAAAGACAACCCAAGTTGTAATTTTCTCCCTTTGGTTAACCATTCATATAACAATTTGTAGTAAAGGAATTATTAACACTCCTTAGTGTGTAAGAATTTAAACATATAAAGATATATAACTACTCAAATAGATGATAAGTCTAAAGGTTTTACTTTTTTTTTTTTTATGAGATGAGAGTCTTGCTTTTTCACCCTGAGGAGAGTGCAGTGGTGTGATCATACCTCACAGCAACCTCAAACTCCTGGGCTCAAGCAATCCTCCTGCCTCAGCTTTGAAAGTAAGTAGAACAATAAGAATGTGTCACCATGCTGGCTAATTTTTCTATTTTCAGTAGATATAGAGGTCTTGCTCAGGCTGGTCTTGAATTCCTGATCTCAAATAATCTTCTTGCCCAGGCCTCCTAGAACACTAGGATAATACGCATGAGTCATTGCAACTGGCCTTAATTTTACTCTTAACATATAATTTTTATAAGTATATTAAATAAAATTATTTTTGTTATATTGAATTTACCATCTTAATCATCTATAACAATTTCTGGGGTAGACAAATTATATACACATATGTATTTTTTCTTTTTATTTTGTAGAGACAGAGTCTCACTTTATCACCCTTAGTAGAGTACCATGGTGTCACATAGCTCACAGCAACCTCCAACTCCTGAACTTAGGTGGTTCTCCTGCCTCAGCCTCCCAAGTAGCTGGGACTATAGGCGCCTGCCACAACACTGGGCTATTTTTTGTTGCAGTTGATTTGAACCCACCACCCTCGGTATGTGGGGCTGGTACTCTACCCACTGAGCTACAGGACCCACCCTTTTTCATTTTTTTTTTTAAATTTTTTATAGTGCTGAGGCAGGAGAAGTGGATGGGACAGTTCACATGGGCCTGCTCCCTTCCCCAGTTCCCCCAACATATTGTATAGTTTATCCTGTCCATATATTTATATTTTTCTATATTTATTGTTGTATAGTCAACTATTTACATTACTACCATATTTAATGAAAGGAACCAATTATATTTTTTTCAGATACAAAAGAAAACTGTGGTACCGGAAGCCAAGAATTATCTTGCTATCTTTTTCAGCAAATACATATTAATTTATTTCAAATATAATGTGACAAAAATAAACATTCTATATGGCATCATAATAAGGCATTGACACAAACTTAATTTATAACCATTTTAAGCAACAATGGTAAATTAAAACTATAGTTTGTAAATAAAGGTCAGCATTTTTTGTTAGTGTTCTACTTTCTAGGCATTTAATCTGAAATCTTAAGGCTAAAGATCACAAATAACTATTTTAGGTAGGATTTTATGACTTTATGACTCTTAGTGGTATGAAAATTTTATAATAGTAAATTCCTGAAAAAATCTTTTATTATAATTTCAGTTAATTGAATACAAGTTTTTATATACAAATACTTACATTTATGCAGAGACAGGGTCGCACTACATTGCCTAGCCTGGTCTTGAATTCTGGCTTTAAGTGATCTTCCTGCCTTGGCCTTCCAAAATGCTGGGATTAAAGGCATAAGCCTTCATGCCCAGCCAGAATTTAGAAAGTTCACATCTTGAGAAATTTAACTTCAGTCTTTTATGAGTTATTAATAAAATATTGCTTTAACAGAACCTTCACATGATAAAATCTGAAAAAAGACATCATGTTATCCACATATCACTATTATCAACTCACTTGTCTAATTTATCCTAAGATTTATCCATTTATCAAGAACATTACATAAACCTTTAAAATATGTATAATTTATAGGTTTCTGCTTCAATAACCATAATTTGAAAGACACTTTAAATCATACAGTTCTCAACCTGTGGGTTGCGACCCTTTTGGGGGTTGAACGACCCTTTCACAGCGGTCATCTAAGACTATCCTGCATATCAGATATTTACATTATGATTCATAATAGTAGCAAAATTACAGTTATGAAGTAGCAATGAAAATAATTTTATGGTTGGAGGTCACCACAACATGAGGAACTGTATTAAAGGGTCGTAGCATTAGGAAGGTTGAGAACCACTGCTTTCAAATTTTGATATCATATAACCTTAACCAAGGACATTAGCTTGACTCACAATTAAGCCTCTTATTTTTTTCTTTGAACTCCATGCTTTTTAGCAAGATGAAATTTAAAAAACAACAACAACAACAACAACATACACTACAAATTTAATATTTTTGATTTTCCTTTTAGTTAGGATGGGGCTACTAATTTTTGTGTAAGCCTTTTCTCTAAAATATCAACAGGTATCTTTACTGGAAAATTTTTTTAAATTTCCCTTAGAAGTTTATTATTTTCTAATTCCTTTTCAGGATTATGCCAATTATTTCTTTAACCAAATGTTTATATCTCCTAATTTAAAAAATGTGATTGGAAGTGGTCAGGACTAGTCTGAATTCTATGACATAATCTTTGCTTTTCATCCCAGAGTTTAAGACGTCTTTAAATGGTAGAGGGATATAAATACAATCAGGGTTTAAAATGTATATGCCAATCAAAATCTGGAAAATAGAAGGAAAGATACAAACAAGAATGAGGGGAACTGAGATGGAGCTCTAAGTGAACCTGTTTTGAAGTTTTCAGTGGCCTTCGTTAAATAAATTTTTAAAGAGGTAATTTTTTTTTTTGGAGACAAGAGTCTCACTATGTCACCCTGGGTAGAGTACCATGGCATAACAGCTCACAGCAACCTCAAACTCTTGGGCTTAACCAATTCTCTTGCCTCAGTGTCCCAAGTAGCTACCCAGCTATTTTTTTTGCTGTTGTTGCAGTTATCATTGTTTTACCCCGCCCAGGTCAGGTTCAAACCTGCCAACCTCGGTGTATGTGGCTGGCGCCATAACCACTGTGATACCAGTGCTGAGCCAAAGTGTGTCATTTTTTTCTGTAATACTGCTTGGCCTACATACAGCCTTGACAATGGCTTGCAGTGGCCTCAATATGGCACCTTTGATCTCTGAATTCTCACTGATGTCAATAATTACTGTCAAAAATTAGGCAAATGGAAAGAGATCCCTTATATCCAGGCATTTCTTATACTCTGCAACATTCCTTCTCTGTGTTAGTCCTGTCACCCTTTCAGATTCTCAAGGCAGGGGTAATGCCAGCTTCTCCTGAAACCCTTCAAGCTCCTCTCCAACCCTCCCCATTCCTACAATCCCTCCAGTCTCTCCATTGAAACACCTGGGAAGCTTCTCTGTGTGGGTTACCTTTCTTCCATCTATAACCTCCCATCAGTCACCCATTCTTGTTGCCCTCCAACCCCCATGTCTATATCCTTCCCTTAAACAATACCCCATCCCAGCCCTCCAACTTCTTCCCCCAATCACCCTCTGCTGCAAGTGATAGACAAAAAAAAAAAAAAAAAGGCGGAATTTCCGGGAGGCGCCTGTGGCTCAGTGAGTAGGTCGCCAGCGCCATATACCGAGGGGGTGGCGGGTTCAAACCCAGCCCTGGCCAAACTGCAACAAAAAATAGCTGGGCATTGTGACAGGCACCTGTAGTCCCAGCTACTTGGGAGGCTGAGGCAGAAGAATCACCTAAGCCCAGGAGTTGGAGGTTGCTGGAGCGACTCCACTGCATTCTACTAAGGTCGAAAAAGTGAGACTCTATCTCTACAGAAAAAAAAAAAACAAAACAACAAAACAACAAAAGGCAGAATTTCCCCCAGGGCCCTCAGACCTCAGAGAAATCTCCTTGATCTGGCCTTCAAGGTGTGGCAGTGCCTTTCAGAGCTCCAGTATTGAATTTTGCCATTAAGCAAAACTTGGCTACTTCTTAGAACTCTAAGAGGCATTCCAAATTAAACAAAATCTTCCTCAGGATCATGCTTTAAGTGCAGCAAACCAGGCTTCTGGGCACAGCAGTGCCCCAAATCCAACCCCACCACCACCACCAAACCATGTCCAGCCTGCAGAGGTCTGGCTGCCCAATCTTTCTGAGGATCCCATGCCGACATGGTCAGAATGTGGCTGAAGTTCCCTCCTGAGCCTAGCTGTGAAAGACCCACCACCCCTGGAAAATCAGAATGGCTCCCTTTGCTTATAAAAGGTAAGCCGATCTTTTGTCTTTTCTAACAAATACAGGAGCAACTTCACACTGCCCCCTTGTAAAAATCCTCTGAAAACAGGAAGGGATCTCAGTGATGGGTAATAGATGTCTTCTCAGGATTGCTGGTAGCCCTGGCAACTTCACCTGAATGATTTTTTTCTCATTCTCAGTTTCGAACCAGTAACCATCCACCTCATGTCTTGATTTATTAATCAGATAATCACCTAAAAACAACTCCTTATACTCGCACCTTACTGGATACCAACCAGCTCAGACTGAGAAATCCAAAAATTTCCTGTAATGCCATTCCCTTACCTCATTCCCCGCCCTCCATTCTCATTGCAGGCAGCCCATACAGCCCATCTTTCCAGGAAGGAGTCAAAGAGATACCATGCCTGTCATCCCACCTCCTTATAATAGACAAAAAAGACATAGGAAATGGGGTGGACCCACCTAAAAGAATCAACCCCCTACCCTCTCCAGCTGATGTCTCACTTAAGAAAGGTGAATGGGTCAAACCCCTAACCTACCCCACCCCACTGGATGTCCCACCTTGGAAAGATAAACGGGCCAACCCTCACCTTCCTGACCTTTAAAATCCCCATTTGCCATTACCCTCATGTGTAATTTCTTCCTGTCTCAGTTGGAAATCTTACCCCACCTGCCCCCAGGTGGGATAAAGCCATTTTAATTGCACAGAAATAAATAAATAAATAACTTTTTTGTAGAGACAAGGTCTTAACAGCCTGTTGCCGAGGTTGATCTCAAACTTCTGCCTCAGTGATTCTCCTGCTTTGGACTCTGAAAGTGCTGGGACTAGAAGTGTGAGCCACTGTGCCCATTTCTTTAGTTGTGTTTTTGTACACTAATAACGAGTTATCCAAAAAAAAAATTGATAAAACTATTCCATTTACAGTATCAAGGGAAAAAAGAGAAAAAAGAAAAACTGGAATAAACTTAAACAAAGAAGGTAAAAGATCTGTACACTAAAAGCTATTAAAACATTGGTGAAATAAATTGAAAATATAAATAAATGGGGAGCCCGGCTCTAGCGACTCCAGATCACCGACGAGAGTGAGATGCAGTGAAGCCACTGGCACCTTCGCTGCCGCAGAGGATGGAAGGGACAGGAACCACCATGAGCGCTGCAGCGATTGTGAGAACGAGGAAGGTAACAGCTACAATGGGGGTAGTTTGAATCTAGCCAATGACACTGGAGCCGAAAAGAAGAAAAAGAAACAAAAGAAGAAGAAAGTAAAAGGCAGCGAGACAGATTCAGCCCAAGATCAGCCTGTGAAGATGAACTTCTTGCCAGCAGAGAGTGTCCAGGAAATATAGAAGGCCATTGAGCTATTCTCGGTGGGTCAGGGACTTGCCAAAACCATGGAGGAGGCTAGCAAGTGAAGCTATCAGTTCTGGGATACACAGCCTGTCCCCAAGCTGGGCAAAGTGAACACCTGTGGTCCTGTGGAACCTAACAAAGATAACCTAGGGCAGGAGCCCTATACTCTACCCCAGGGCTTCACCTGGGATGCCCTGGACCTGGGGGACCGCGGTGTGCTGAAAGAACTATGCACCTTCCTGAATGAGAACTACGGGGAAGATGATGACAACATGTTCCGATTTAATAATTCCCCGGAATTTCTTTTGTGGGCTCTCCGCCGCCAGGCTGGCTCCCGCAATGGCACTGTGGGTTCTCAAGTTGGAAACTGGTTGGGTTTATTAGCTCCATCCCAGCAAAAATCCATGTCTATGACACAGAGAAGAAGATGGTAGAAATTACTTCCTATGTGTACATAAGAAGCTGAGGTCCAAGAGGATGGCTCCAGTCCTGCTAAGAGAGATAAGCAGACGGGTTCACCTGGAGGGCATTTTCCACGATGTTTACACTATGGGTGTGGGACTACCAAGGCCTATTGGCACCTGCAGGTACTGGCATTGGTCCCTAAACCCACAGAAGCTGATTGAAGTGCTAAGCAGAAATATGACCACGCAGCCTACCATGAAGCTCTAGCAACTGCCAGAGACTCCCCAGACAGCTGGACTACAACCAATGGAAAAAAAGGACATTCCAGTAGTGCACCAGCTCCTCACCAGGTAACTTGAAGCAGTTTCACCTCAGGCCGGTCATGAACCAGGAGGAGGTGGAGCACTGGTTCTACCTCCAGGAGAATATCATTGACACTTTCGTGGATGCAAATGGAGAGGTGACGGATTTCCTGAGCTTTTATACTCTTCCCTCCACCATCATGAACCATCCAACCCACATGAATCTAAAAGCTGCTTATTCTTTTAAAAAAGAATACACCCACACCCCTCTTCTAGACATCATGAGTGATCCCCTTGTTCTCCCCAAAATGAAAGGGTTTGACAAGTTTAGTGCACTGGATTTCATGGAGAACAAAACTTTCCTGGAGAAGTTCAAGTTCGGCATAGGGGACAGCAGCCTGCAGTATTACCTTCACAGTTGGAAGTGCCCCAGCATGGGGGCAGAGAAGGTTGGGCTGGTGCTACAATAACCAGTCACCAGTTAGATCTGGATAAAGCCCCCGAGAATTCCAACCAGGAAATGGAACCCCACAAATTGGTTCTATTTTCACAAATGCGAGCATCCCTGGCAAAGGGAACAGAACTGAATTGGCTTTAGGAAACTGCCAGTGAACTTGACAATTGTATTGCAAGGGCGTGGGCTGTGTGATGTCACCTTTGACTGTGTCTCTGGTCTCCCTGCTTTCCAGTTAATCACATCTTCATGCAGCCCTGATCAAAAGAATGTAACTGCTGAAAACTAGCTTGTGATTGGCATATTATGGAGTTAATGGATGCATAATAAAAGTATATATATATTATATATATAAAGAAAATATAAATAAATGGAGAGCTATCTCATGAATATCATGTTCATGTTGATGATTTGAAAGAACTAATATTATTAAAATGTCCATACCGCCCAAGGTGATCTACGGGTTCAAAGCAATCCCTGTCGAAATTACAATGGCACTTTCCACAGAAGTGGAAAAAAAAAATCCTAAAATTTAAATGAAACCAGCTGGTGCAGTGGTGTTTACGGCTAAGTGATCACAACCGGTTACTTAATTTGTTCCTTCTCTCCCACTGACTGCTTTATTTGACTAGCCTTTAAAAATGAAATTAAAAAAAGGGATATGAAGGAAAAGAAGCCAATGGGCAAAGCAATCTTGAGCAAGAAGAACAAAGGTGAAGGCATCCCACAATCTGATTTCAAAATACATGCATTCTGTAAGGCTGCATGTGCTGGCTCATGCCTGTAATCTCAGCACTTTGGGAGGTAAAGGCAGGAAGACTGCTTGAGTCAGGAGTTTGAGACCAGTCTAGGGAAACAAAGTGAGACCCTATCTCTAAAAAAATAAAAAAGTTTAGCTGGTTGTGATGGCACACACCTTTAGTCCCAGTTACTAGGGAGGCTGAGGCAGGAAGATGGCTTATATCCTGGAGTTTGAGGCTGCAGTGAGCTGTAAGGATGCTATTGCACTCCAGTCTAGAGTGAGCAAGACTCAGCTCAGATTCTGACTCAAAAAAATTATATATGTACACATATAAATATACACACATATAAACATATATGTATGTATAGGTAGTCCCCGTGTTACAGACAACCTGATTTGCAGTGTTGCATACTTCTGAACAAGCTCCTAAAGCTCTCCGTAAGGATAATTTATAGTTTAATAATTAAATAATATACTAATTAGTAATACTAATTAATATATAGTTTAATAATTTGAAACTAATTTCTTCCACACATGTAAACGAACCCACATGGCGTGGGCTGTTCACTGGCACAGCATCTTTCTGCTAGTAGCTATTCTCATGGGTGGGTCAGATAGACAGAGAAGCCACCGATAGACAAGAATAGAAAGAAGATCCAAAGCAAGGAAAGTTTAAGACAAATAAATTACCGGAAGCCAGTCATCTCACTGAGAAGAGTTCGTTAAGGAGTTCGATTGGTAGCGGGAGCGGAGAGTGGACCCCAGAGAGCCCTGAGCAGCCCCATCGCCACCGCAGGCCTAGTTCCATCACACAGCGGGAGGAGCCACAGCTGCCGCAGCCAGCCCCAGTCACCATCACCGCAGCTGGCCCCAGTCACCATCACCGCAGCCGGCCCCAGTCACCATCACGGCAACCGTGAGCAGCGAGGCCCAGACCCAACAGCCGCTCGCCACCCCCTCCCGCAGCGCTGCTGACACCAAGCCTGACACTATGGGCAGCAAAAATAGACAAATGAGATTTCAAGGAACATTAAGGTAAAAAGCTTCTGTGTAGTAAAGGAAACAAACCAAAGGGTGAACAGACAATGTATGGCATGAGAGAAAATATTTGTATATGGTGCACTGATAAGTGGTTAATATCCAAAATATGTAGAAACCAATAATAACAAGAAAAAAACAAACCAGTTAAAAAATAGGCCCAAAACCTGAATGTACATTTCTCAAAGGGAGACAGTCAAATGACCAACAGGTGTATTAAAAAATGCTCAGCATCACTAATCGTCAGGGAAATGCAAATCAAAACCAAAATGAGACATCACCACACACCTGTTACAGTGGCTTTGCTCAGAAAGACAAATGAGGCTCAGCGCCTGTAGCTCAGCAGCCGGGGCTCCGGCCACAACCACCGGGACTGGGACAGGTGGGTTGGAACCAGCCTGGGCCTGCCAAATGACAATAATAACAACTACTACAACAACAACAAAAGTAGGCAGGCGTTGTGGCAGGTGCCTGTGATCCCAGGTACTTGGGAGGCTGAGGTAAGAGAATCAATGAAGCCCAAGATTTTTGAGGTTGCTGTGAGCTGTGAGGCTACAGCACTCTACTGAGGGCAACATAGTGAGACAGTGTCTCAAAAAAAAGACAACGGATAAGAAGAGAGTGTGGAGAAAAGAGAACCCTTATTTTCTATTGGTGGGCAAGTAAATTAGTACAGCCATTAGGGCAAACTGTATGGAAGTCACCCTATACCCTCAAAAAAAATACACAAAGAACTACTATGTGACCCAGCAATCCCACGCCTGGGTGTATATCCAAAGGAAATAAAATTCCTATCTTGAATAGGTATCTACTGCTGTCTTCATTGCAGCAATATTCACAATAATCAAAATATGGGATCAACCCTTCTAGATCAGTAAATGTAGGAATAAAGAGAATACACACACGCGCATGCACGCACATGAGTACACACAGAGGGATATTATTCAGCCTTAATAAAGACGGAGCTCCTGTTGTTGGGAGCAGCATGGATAAATCTGAAGGACACTGTGGTAAGTGAAATAGGTCAGACGTAAGAAGACAAATACTGTATGATCTCACGTTTATGTGGAATCTGAAAAAGTCAAACTCAGAAGTAGAGTGTACCATGGTGGCTGCCAGGGGTTGGGGGGAAGGGGGAAATTTTATTCAAAGGTACAAAGTTTTAGTCATGCAACATGAAATAGGTTCTGGTATACAGCATGGTGACTGTATTTAATAGTATTGTACTATATACTTGGAATTTGCTAAGGGAGTAGATTTTAAATGTTCTCATCAGACACGTGAAAAAGGTAGGTAGCTAATGTCAGGTGAGGAATACGTTAAATGAATATATTGGTTTGTGATAACCATTTTAAAATGTATACATATATCAAACATCATGTATGCCTTAGATATAATATATATACATATATACAGAGTTGTTGATTATACCTCAATAAAGCTGGAACAAAAACAAAACAAAAAAAAACAGAAAAGCAATGTTTGAAAGATTTGAAAATTTTTTGCATTTTATATATACTGTTATCCATGTGCAATAATTCCTTTCAAGGTTCTTCTCAGGGATAGTAAGGTCAGGAAGTAATTCTACATGGTCGAAAGAGTGATGTTTATTCAGCTTAAGTCTGAGAATACAGACTCACTGTTTCACCAGGTATTGTTAAAAAAGTTATCTAAATTGGAAATCAAAAATCAATACATGTTCATCATGGGGTTTTGTTTAAGAAGCTCATGTAAAGATATTTTGTTCTCTAATGCCCTTTGCTATTTGATATAAATCTGCATACTAGGTCTTCAGTCCCAGCTTCTCAGGAGGGTGAGAGGATCACTTAAGGACAGGAATTCAAGGCTGTAGTGAGCAATGATGGTGCTTGGGAATAGCTACCGCATTCCAGCCTGGGTAACATAGCAAGACTTTGTCTCTTAAAAAAAAAAGTCTAAATACCGAATTCATATGTTAAATTGTAGATTTTGTCTGGTAGAAAAGATGACCTCAAAAGATGAGCATTTTTACTTTATGAAATTTTTTGCTATTCTTTTTTTTAAGAGACGGGTTCTCACTCTGTCACCAAGGATAGAGGCATGATTGGCGCTAAGGTTCTGGTGTACAGCATGGTGACTGTATTTAACAGTATTGTACTATATACTTAGAATTTGCTAAGGGAGGAGATTTTAAATGTTCTCATCAGACATGTGAAAAAGGTAGGTAGCTATGTCGGCGCCAAGGATAGATAGCATGCCCTGGTGAGTAATGACCAATTTTTACCTAACCCATCAATATCTTCCCCTAAATTTTTAAAATACCTTTCATGATGGATTGCTTAAACCCTTGCTTCCAAAATCCTCTTTGAGGATCCATTTTCATAGAAAGATTCATCTCATTTAAAGATGAACAACAGAAAAGGATTGATTAAACCCCTTATAAAGATGTTGAAAGGAAAACAAGATAAAAATGAAATGAATGGCATACCAACATATGCAAAAAGTCACACCACAAAAAAGTGTGGTCACCAAATATTTGAATACTACACTAATATACAAAATGAGCTAAAGGAAATTTAAATGACTTTTGGAAGGAAGAATAGCAAGACCAGAAATAAAGAAGGTAAGAAACAACACAAAAAGATCTCATATAACCCAGGAAAGATTAAAAAAGATCATTTCAGAATTGAACACTAAACCATGAGGAATACAGAGGTCATTATGTATCTGTAAAAAAAGCCACAAAAATACACAAGGACATCTTACATTGCTGAAGACTACCATTTTTTATGATGATTACATAACAAGTTATTGATATTAGTGACTTAGAAAATAGCACCGGCTGGGGTGCAGATGTTTGCACTTGTAATGCCAGCACTTTGGGAGACTGAGGAAGGAGGATCCCTTAAGGCCAGGAGTTTGAGGCCAGCCTGGGCAACCTAGTGAGATCCTGACTCTACAAAAAAAAAAAAAAAAAAAAATGAGCTAGGTATGGTGATGCCTACCTGTAGTCCTAGCTACTCAGGAGAATCACTTCAGCCTAGGAGTTGGAGGCTGCAGTGAGCGCTGATCATGCCTCTATCCTTGGTGACAGAGTGAGAACCCGTCTCTGAAAAAAAAAGAATAGCAAAAAATTTCATAAAGTAAAAACTGCCTTTGATGCAAAGAAAAATAGCAGAACACAGAAATGATAGGAGGTTGTAGCATGCCTCTGAGTCCCAGATAGAATCAGTGGAAAGTATGAACATTAAAAACATAACAGCACAATCACTAATGTAGGTCTGACACACTCAGGTCCTTTCTGCCAGACAGAGTAGTAATCTATTAACATCAGACATCGGTGTGAGCAGGAGTCCTATTTTCCATTATTTCATGAGCAAAATGATAAAGTGTTATAGATCAAATTCAACATCTCAGTTGGTATTTTTTTGATCTTTTTTTGGTTGTCCAAGTAATTTATCTTCATTTTGAAATCTTTACCAACATACTCAATAATGCGGATTTTCCTCAGGGCACTGCTTTTGCTGCAACCCCTGGATTCGAATATTACTTTCATTGTAATTATTTACTAGAAATTCTGATTTGATTTTTTATTTCTCTTCCAGCCCCCAATGATTGTTTAGATTAAGCAAACTTAATATGGCTGGAGAAAAAAAAAACCCTGACAAAACTGTAGCCAATCTAACTTATGCATTTTAGTGCAAAAGTCTTCACATAATATTAGCAATCAGAATATAATAGCACATTCAAAATAACATAACTTCATTTAATGATACTCACTGTCTCCACTACTATTAAAAGTATTCAGTCATTGGTTAGTCAAGATGAAGTAATTCGGTGTATATGAATCAAAAAGAAGAAGTAAAATTTTCTCTAGTTACAGATAATATGATTATAGATTTGGAAACCTCAAACAAATCAATAGAGAGACCATCCCAATAATAATAAAGGAGCAGGATAGAAAATTAACACCAGTTTCCATAGATAACACACAAATGTCTGGAGCTAGAAAAATTGATTATAAAAATCATATGGCGTATCCAAGTAAGAACAGCCAGGAAAGCATTTTAAGAAGAGGAGTGAAGGGAGCTAGTTGAAAAGGTAGAAACACGTTGGCCATGATGGCTCACACCTGTCATCTTAGCACCTTAGGAGGCCAAGGTGGGAGGATCACTTGAATTCAAGAGTTTGAGGCTCGACACCTGTGGCTCAATCGGCTAAGGCACCAGCCACGTACACCTAAGGTGGCGGGTTCGAATCCCCAGCCCAGGCCGCCAAACAACAATGATGGCGGCAACCAAAAAAATGGCTGGGCGTTGTGGCGGGCGCCTGTGGTCCCAGCTACTTGGGAGGCGGAGACAGGAGACTTGCTTGAGCCCAGGAGTTGGAGGTTGCTATGAGCTGTGATGCCATGGCACTCTA
>CAUYQV010132784.1:0-49528 GCA_963574575.1 Galagoides demidoff
CCCGTTTCTGGCTGCTAAATTCAGCTTGGGAGTCCACGCCTCGCTGCACTCTCTGCGAGACACACAAACTCTCCACGAACTGGGTACAGGAGCCTTTCATCAGGTAAGGACTGGTTTCTGTCTCTCAGGATGCAAGCCACAACCTGGTGCCGCAGGGCGCAGATGGAGCCATTTCAGCTGCTGCCCTGAGTTTTTTCTGGCTGACACCGTGGTTCTGGACTATACTTCCAATCCAGCAATTCACCTCTTTGCTGCTCGCCCTGCGCTGCTTATCCGTGCAAGGATGCCATGCGGAAGGGATCCAATAAGCCCACTCTCACCTGAAATCACCAGGAGAGTTGACTCAGGGGTGCATCTCCTCCACCATCTTGCTCCACCTCTCCAAGACATTTTAAAATTGTATTATTTTCATTCACAGATCAGTAAACCGAATTGATTTGTGAAAGATAATATGTTGACCATGTACCTAAGGGAAAAAGTAAAAATGGTAATTATTTCTCCACCCTTTTGTAATCATATTTGATTGTGGCAACCTTAAAAATATTGATCCACTTTTATCACATTATGTAGATTTTATAGTTACGATTGACATTAGATACATATTCTGTCTTAATTAGATTTGACTCACTTTCAGCAGGGGAGAAGACATTTACTCTGATAGTTACATTAATATCACTTTTATTCGCACCAGAAACTAGAGCTAAATTGTCAGTCTCTTTGACAGTACAATGTGCTTAAATCAGGATTCTAGATTTGATACTTTTATCTAATTTCAAGTTAAATAGGTACTAAATTGATATCAGTGGCAACTGAAATTCTCTTTACTGTTCCAGACATCATGAATTCAACCATGTAAATTTTGCAAACGTGTCTAATAAAGCTAACCTGAATAGACCTTTCTAGGCATTGGTTTCTGCATTGTCCTTCCCTGGTTCTTTCTAATCCCCATACTTTTCATTTTTTAAATCAATGTCTAGACAAAAACTTATTGCCAGTTACCAGTTATTCAAGGCTTATGTGAGTTATTCTGATCTATAACAGCAAATGCTGAAGAATGAAAGTTAAAATGGACTGACCTATACAAATTCTTTAATGCTACTTTTTTCTTACTATCTTGTATTTGAACACAGATACTATGTATGAAGTCATGGCTTCCATATTAATGTAATTAACTATGATGCCTTGATTATGAAACAAATCCTGTTGGTAATTAAAATGCTATTGCACCAGTGCTAGCTTTCTGATTATTTTATCCTCCTTGAGATATTCCTTTTCTTAAACATAATTTTTATTAAATCATAACTGTATGCATTTATAGGGTAAAATGTGATGATTTTATACATAATGTAGAATGCTTAAAACAAACTGATTAACATAACTATAACCTTACTTATTTTTTATGGGAAGACATTTATAATATACTCTTAGTTGTTTTGAAATGTACCCTTGCATTATGCACATTAGGTGAGATCCCACCAAATACCCTCCATCAACTCGCTCTCCCTCTCCCCTTCCCTCTTCCTCTACTCCCCTCATTCTTGCTGGACTATACTTGTGTTTTATATTTGTAAGAATGTGTAAGTGATTATATATTGGTCACATAATAATGTTGAGTACAATGGGTACTTTTTTTTTCCAATCTTGAGATAATTTACTAAGAGGAATCTGTTCTACCTCCATCCAGGTAAACATAAAAGATGTAAAGTCTCCATTTTTTTTATGGCTGCATAGGATTCTATGGTATACATATATCACCATTTGTTAATCCATTCATGGGTTATGAGCATTCAGGCTGCTTCCACAACTTGGCAATTATGAATCAAGCTACAATAAACATTCTGATGCAAATGTCTTTCTTATAAAATGATTTTTGTTCATCTGATTAGATCATTAATAATGGAATTGCAGGATCAAATGGTAGGTCAACTTTTAGTTCATTGAGAATTTTCCATACTTCTTTCCAAAAGGCTGTATTAGTTTGCAATTTCGCCAGCAGTGTAGAAGTGCTCCCTTTTCTCCACATCCATGCCAATATCTGTAGTTTAGGGATTTTTGTGATGTGGGCTAATGTTACTGTAGTTAGGTGATATCTCAAAGTGGTTTTGATTTGCATTTCTCTGATGAGCATTTTCTCATGTGTTTGTTGGCCTTTCAACTGTCAACTTCAGAGAAATTTCTGTTCAAGTCTCTTGCCCACAATAAAATGAGGTTGTTTGTTCTTTTCTTATTGATTAATTTGAATTTACTGTTGATTGTAATAATCAGACCTTTGTCAGAATTATGACCTGCAAAAATCTTCTCCCATTCTCAAAGTTGTCTGTTTGCTTTACTTCAGAACCCTTAACTGTAGAAGATTTTTAGCTTTATGAGATCATAGTAATATATTTTTGGTGTTGCTTCAACTATTAGGGTGGTCCTCCTCAGAAAATATTTTCCGAGGCCAATATCTTCCAGCATTTTCCCTGCGCTCTCTTCTAGTGTTTTTATAGTTTCATGTCTTACATTTAACTCTTTTATCCAGTGACAACACATTTTTGTTAGTGATGAAAGGTAAGTGTCCAGTTTCAGTGTTCTGCAGGTTGCTAGCCAGTTCTACCAGCACCATTTAATAAATAAGGAATCTTTTTCCCAATGTATGGGTTTTTTTTTAAGGCTTCTCAAAGATCAAATGACAATTATGTGGCTTGGTTCATATCTAGATTCTCTATTCTTTTTCTTATATCGACATCTTTATTTTTGTGCCAGTATCGTGTTTTTTTTTTTTTTTTTGAAACAGAGTCTCACTATGTCACCCCTGGTAGAGTGCCATGGCATCACAGCTCACAGCAACCTCAAACTCTTGGGTTTAAGTAATTCTCTTGCTTCAGCCTCCCAAGTAGCTGGAACTATAGGTGCCAGCACAACAAATGGCTATTTTTTGGTTGCAGTTGTCATTGTTGTTTACCAGGCCCAGGCCAGGCTTGAACCCTCCAGCCTTGGTGTATGTGGCTGGCACCTTACCCACTGAGCTACAGGCACCACCAGTACCATGCTGTTTTGATCACTATAGATTCATGGTATAACCTGAAGTCTGGTAAAGTGATGCTCCATATATATATATTCTCTAGGTAATGTATTGGCTATTTGAGGTGTTTTCTAATTCTATACAAAATGAAATACCATTTTTTCAAGTTCTTTAAACTATGACATTGGTGTTTTCATAAGGATTGCATTAAATCTGTAGATTGCTTTGGGTAGTATGGACATTTTAACAATGTTGATTATTCCCACACATGAGCAGTCTATGTTTTTCTATTTGTAAAAATCTTCAGCTATTTCTTAGAGTTTCATAGTTCTCATTATAGACATATTTTATACCCTTTATTGGATAAATTCCCAGGTATTTCATCTTCTTTGGCAGTATTATAAAAGGAATAGAGTCCTTGATTATATTTGCAGCATGACTATTGTTGGTATATATAAAAGCTACTGATTTGTAAATACTGATTTTGAATCCTGAGACACTGCTATATTCCTCGATCACTTCTAATAGCTTTGTAGTTGAGTCCCTGGGGTTTATCAGGTATAAGAACATGTCATCTGCAAAGAGAAGTGAGAATTTGACCTCTTCTGACCACATTTGAATATCTTTTATCCACTTCTATTGCCTGATTACTATGAGTAGGACTTCCATTCTTGTGTTGAATAGCAGTGGTGACAATGGGCATCCTTGTCACCAATGATAGAACATGTGTAGTTTCAGATCTGAGAGGAAATGTTCTGAATTATACTCCATTCAATATATTATTGGCTGTAGATTTACTGTAGATGGCCTCTATCAGTTTAAGAAATGTCCCATCTAAGACAATTTTCTTAAGTGTTCTAATCATAAGAGGATGATAGATATTATGAAAAACTTTTTCTGCATCAATTGAGAGCATCATATCATCTTTGTATTCTTTCTATTTTTGTGGTTTATTATGTTTATAGATTTACGTATGTTGAACCAACCTTGTAACCCTGTAATAAAACCAACTTGATCATGGTGTACAATTTTTTTTTATCGTCATTGAATTTTGTTTGCTAGGATCTTATCTTTTTGCATAGATATTCTTTAATGATATTGGCCTATAGTTTCTTTTCTTTGTTGGGTCCTTTCTCAGTTTGGGGAACAAGGTGATATTTCCTTCATAGAATATGCTGAGGAGGATTTCTTCTTTTTTTATGTTTTGGAAAAGGTTATGAATATGGGTACTGGTATCTCCTTGAAAGTTTGGTAGAATTCTGATGTGAAGTCATCTGGTTCGGGACTTTTCTTTTTTTGTGAAATTTTGTATAGTTGACGCTATTTAAGTCATTGATATAGGTCTATTCAAAATTTCTAATTATTTCTAGTTGAGTAGAGGAGGGGAACGAGCTTCCAGGTGTTGGTCCATTTCCTCCGGATTTTTGTATTTCTGAGAATAGATTTTTTTTTTTTTGTGGTAATGATTGAAGATTTTTTGAATTTCTGTGATATCTGTTATTGTTTCTCCTATATACTTTCTGATTGACATTATTAGAGATTTTACTTTACTGCTTCTGGTTAGGCTAACTAAATGTTTATGAAATTTATTCATCTTTTCAAAGAACCAACCTTTTGTTTCATTGATCTGAATGATTCTATTGTTTTCAATTTGATTTAATTCTGCTCTAATTGTGACTACTTCTTTTCTTCTGCTGGGTTTGGGGATTGATTGTTCTTTTTTGAGTTGCTTGAGATGACTCATTAAGCTATTGACTTTCTCTCTTTCTGTTTTCTTGATGAAGGTCTCTAATGATATATATTTCCTTCTTAGGACTGCTTTTGCAGTATCCCCTAGGTTTTAATAATTTGTGTTTTCATTATCATTTTGTTACAAAAATGTAATGACTTCCTTCTTAAACTCGTCTTTGACCCAGCCTAAGGGTTATTTAGTTTTCATGACTGTGTTTGGGTATGAAGATTTCTGTTGCTATTCAGTTCAATTTTTATTCCATGATGATCTGAAGAAATACAAGGAATAATTTCTATTCTTTTAAATTTGCTGATGTTAGACTTGTGTCCTAAGATATGATCAATTTTGGAGAATGATTCATGGGATGAAGAGAAGAATGTGTATTCAGTTTTATTAGTATGAAATGTTCTGTAGAGGTCTGTTAAATCCATTTGTTCTAGGGTCAAGGTTAAGTCCATTATTTGTTTGTTTGTTTCTTCTTGAAGGATCTATGAAAAACTGACAAATGGGTATTAAAATCTCCAGCTATTATGGTGCAGGAAGGTACAAATTTGTTCATATCCTTTAAGGTTTTCTTTATAAATTAAGGAGGATTTGTGTAGGGCACATAAATGCTAATTATTGAAATCATTTCATGTTGAGTGTTTCTCTTGACAAATATGAAGTGACCATCCTTATCTTTCCTTACCTTTGTTAGTTTACAGCCTATTGTATCTGCAAATAAAATTTCAACCCCTGCTTTATTCTGATTTCCATTTTTCTGTATTGTAGATGTCCAGCCCTTCGCCCTAAGTCTTTTTTTAAATCTTTTGAGGTATGATGAAACTCTTGTAGACAACATATAACTGTCCTGAGATTTGCATCAAGTCAGCCAATCTGTGCTTCTTTAGAGGACAATTTAAGCCATTCCCATTAATTGGGAAAACGGATAGGTATGGTAGTATTTTGGCCATCAGGTGTTTCAAAGGTACAATGCAATTAGGTTGCATTGTTTTCATTTGTAAGGTAAAGTCTAAGTTGTAGTTCTGTTCTTAGCCCAGGAATTGAGCCATACACATGTACATTGTTCTGCTGGTAGAAATCCACTGAATAATGACATCTTTTTCCCCTATCTTATGTTTAATTGAGTTTTCCTTTCATGTGAACACGTTGTTGTTAATCTACAAGTTTAAAATTTGTATTGACTAGATGTAATGCTTATTTTTCCATTGTTGTGTTATTTAGTAGTGTTCTCCAAATTCATTCAAGTTGTAACATAGGATACAAAATTTCCATCATTTTATGGCATTCATGTGTTGTAGATGTCTTGGTTTATTTCCACATCTTTGCAATTATAAATTGGGCTGCTATAAACATTTGAGTGCACATGTCTTTAGGGTAAAATGAGTTTTTACTTTGGGGTAGATAACTGGTAATCGGATTGCAGAATCAAATGAAAGGTCTACTTTTAATCATTTGAGAACTGTCCATACTATTCCATAGAGGATGGACAATTAGTACAAATGAGAAGTACCATGAACAGTGCATTGTTCTTTTCTTCTCTTCACACCCATGATAGCAACTGTTGCTTTGGGACCTTGTGATATGGGACATTCTCATTGTGGTTAGGTGATATCTCAAAGTGGTTTTTAATTGCATTTGTCTAATAATTAGAGACACTGAACATTTTTTTCATGAGTTTGTTTGCCATTCATCTGTCTTCATGAGAAAAGGTTCTGTTCATGTCCCTTGCCCATGTGTTAATTGGTTGTTTGCTCTTTTTGTTGACTTGCTTGAGTTCCTAGCAGATACTCACAAATAGCCCTTTGTCCAGTTCGTAGCATGTGAATATATTCTTCCATTCTAAAGATTGTCCCTAGCTTTGTTGATTTTGTCCTTAGCTATGTAGAAACTTTTTAACTTAATCAGGTCACATTTTCTTTTTTATGTTTCTTATAGTTGTAATTGCCTTTGAGGTTTTCATTATAATTTTTTTTTCCAAAACTGATATTATTAAAAGATTTTACCACACTTTTATCTAAGGTTTTCATCATTTCAGGGCTTAGATCTAAATCTTTTATACAGAGTGAGTTAATTTTTGTAACTATTGAGAGGTATGGATTCAGTTCCAGTCTTTCATATGTAGCTATCCAGTTTTCCCAGAAGCATTTATTTATTTTTATTTTTATTATTTTTTTAATTGTTGGGGATTCATTGAGGGTATAAAGAAATGAATATTGACTGCATATTCAGATTACATTGACTGCATTTGATAGATAAAGACCTTATAATTGTATCTCACCCCAAAAGGTATAACACACCCTGTGACCTGCCACCCCATCCCTCCTTCCCTTTCCCTGCTCTCCCCACCCCCAACCCCCACAGTGTACTGGGTCATTAATTGTCCTCATATCAGAATTGAGCACATAGGATTTTTGCTTTTCCATTCTTGTAAAGCGTTACTAAGGACAACGTATTCCACTTCCATCCAGGATAATACAAAAGATGCAAAGTCTCCATCTTTTTTAGTAACTGAGTAGTATTCCATGGTACACATACCACAGGTTGTTAATCCATTCCTGGGTTGGTGGGTATATAGGCTGTTTCCACATTTTGACAATTTGAAACTTAGCTACAATAACCAGTTTAGTTCAAGTGTCCGTATGGTAAAAGGATTTTTTTTTCTTCTGGGTAGATGTCCAGTAATGGTATTTCAGGATCAAATGAGAGGTCTGACTCGAGTTCTTTAAGGATTATTCATATTTCCTTCCAAAAGATTGTGTTAGTTTGCAGTTCCACCAGCAAGGTAAAAGTGTTCCCTTCTCTCTGCATCCATGCCAGCATCTACAGTTTTGAGATTTTTTGATGTGGGCCATTCTCACTGGGAATAGATGATATCTCAGGGTGGTTTTGATACGCATTTCGCTAATAATTAGGACGATGAGCATTTTTTCATATGTTTGTTAGCTATTCACTTGTTTTCTTCTTCTTCTTCTCTTTTTTTTTTTTTTTTTTTTTGAGACAGAGTCTCACTGTATCGCCCTTGGTAGAGTGCTGTAGTGTCACAGTTCACGGCAACCTCCAAATCCTGGGGTTAGGCAATTCTTTTGCCTCAGCCTCCTGAGTAGCTGGGACTACAGGTGCCCGCCACAATGCCCAGCTATTTTTTTTTTTTGCAGTTTTGCTGGGGCTGGATTTGAACCCACCACCCTCGTTATATGGAGCTGGTGCCCTACCCACTGAGCTACAGGCACTGCCCTCATTTGTCTTCTTTAGAGAAGGTTCTATTCGTCTCTTTTGCCAGATGATATAAGGGATTGTTGGCTCTTTTTATGTTGATTAATTTGAGTTGTTTTTCTTTTTTAGAGACAGAGTCTCCCTTTGTTGCCCTTGCTACAGTGCTGTGGTGTCACAGCTCATAGAAACCTCCAACTCTTGGACTTAGGCGATTCTCTTGCCTCAGCCTCCTGAGTAGCTGAGATTACAGGCACCCGCACAATGCCCAGCTACTTTTTGTTACAGTTTGGCTGGGGCTGGCTTTGAACCCCCCACTCTTGGTATATGGGGCTGGCGTCTAACTCACTGAACCACAGGTGCTGCCCTAATTTGAGTTCTTACTAGATCCTAGTTATTAAGCTTTTGTCTGATTCAAAATATGCAAATATCCTTTCCCAAAGTGTAGATTGTCTATTTGCTTTGGTTGTTGTCTCCTTAGCTGTACAGAAGCTTTTCAGTTTAATTAAATCCCATCTGTTTATTTTTGTTGTTGCAATTGCCATGGAAGTCTTCCTCATAAAGTCCTTCTCCACTCATATAGCATCCAGTGTTTTCCCCACAGTTTCTTTGAGGATTTTTATTGTTTCATGCCTTCTAGTCATGATTTAGATTTAGTTCTTCTAGTCATCCTGAACCAATTTTTGTGAGTGGAGAAAGGTGCAAGTCTAGTTTCAGTCTTTTACATGTGGATATCCAGTTCTCCCAGTACCATTTAATGAACAGGGATTCTTCCCCCCAGTGTATGTTCTTGTTTGGTTTATCAAAGGTTGGTGGCTGTAAGGTGTTTGTTTCCTCTCCTGGTTTTCTATTCAGTTCCAGATGTCTATGTCTCTATCTTTGTGCCAATACCATGCTGATTTAATAGCTATGGCCTTGTAGTACAGCCTAAAATCTGGTAGACTGATTCCCCTGGCTTAGTTTTTATTACTAATAATTGCCTTGGGTATATATATTTTTTTGGTTGTTGTTCCATATGAAAAGAATAATTATTTTTTCCAAGTCTTGAAAGTGTGATGTTGATATTTTAATAGGGACAGCATTGAATCTGTAGATTACTTTGGGATTTATAGACATTTTAATGATGTTGATTTTTTCCAGCCATGAGCATGGTATGTTCTTCCATTTGTTAATATGTTTTGCTATTTATTTTCTTAGGGCTTCATAATTTTCTTTATAGAGATCCTTCTCCTCTATAAAGGTAGAGGTATATTTCTAGGTATTTCATTTTCTATAGAGCTACTGAAAAGGGAATTATGTGCTTGATTACTTTCTCAACTTGGGTATTATTGGTATATACAAAGGTTACTGATTTGTGGACATTGATTTTACATCCTGACACATTACTGTATTTTTTGATCACTTCATGGAGTCTTGTGGTTGAGACTTTGGGGTTCTCTAAGTATAAGATCATATCATCAGCAAAGAGAAAGAGTTTGACTTCCTCTGCCCCCATTTGGATACCCTTTATTCCCCTCTTTTACCTGATTGTATTAGCTAGAAATGTTAGCACTATGTTGAATAGTAATGGTGATAGAAGACAACCTTGTCTAGTTCCAGTTTTGAGTGGAGCAGCTTTTAGTATTACTACACTGAGTATAATATTAGCTGTGGGTTTGTCATAGATGGCTTCTATTAGATTAAGACATGTGCAGCCAATGCCTATGTTCCTCAGAGTTCTAATTAAAAAAGAATGTTGAATTTTATCAAATGCTTTTTCTACATCTATTGGGAGAATCATATGGTCTTTGTTTTGGCATCTGTTTATATGGTGAATAATGTTTATGGATTTCTGTATGTTAAACCAGCCTTGCACCCCTGGGATGAATTCTACTTGATCATGATGTATGACTTTTTTAATGATAAGCTGCAATATATTGGAAGGATTTTAGTGAGAATTTTTGCAAGTATATTCATTAGTGGAATTGGTCTGTCGTTCTCTTTTTTAGTTGGATCTTTTCCCGGTTTTGGACTCAGGATGATGTTTTCTTTGTAGAATTTGTTGGGGAAGTTTCCTTCCTCCTCAATTTTATGGGTATAAGCTCTTCTGTGAAGCTTTGATAGAACTCTGTTGTGAAGACATCTGGAACAGGGCATTTTTTGGTTGTTGGGAGATTTTTTTATTGCTTCTTTGCCTCAGTGCTTGAAATTGATTTGTTCAGAAGATCTATATCTTCTTGATTAAGTCTAATGAGGGGAGTGATTCCAAATATTGCTCTATTTCCTCCACATTGTCAAATTTCTGAGTATAGTTCATTGTAGTGTTCAGAGATAATCACTTGTAAATTTGTTGTATATGTTGTTATTTCCCCTTTATCATTTCTGATTGAGGTTACTAGAGATTTTACTTTTCTGTTTCTTATTAGTCTGACCAAAGTTTTATTTACTTTATTTTCTTTTTCAAAAAAAAAAAATTGCTTAATTAATTTTCTGAATGATTTTTGTGTTTTCAGTGGTTTTAGACTCTGATTTAATTCTGGCTATTTCTTTTCTTTTCTTCTACTGGGTTTAGGGTTAGATTTTTCTTTCTCTAATTCCATATGATGCTCTGTGAGTGTGCTGATGTGCTCACTTTTTTTTTTTTCGAAGGTAGGCATCTAGCACAATAATTTTTTCCTTTCAGGACTGCTTTTGCTATATCCCAGAAGTTTTGGTAACCTGTGTCTTCTTTGTTGCTATGTTTGAAGAAATTAAGATATTTTGATTATATATCTTCCTGAACCCAAGTCTCATTTGGCATAAGGTTGTTTGGTTTCCAAGACTTTGTGTGGGGATGAACAATTTTCTTGGAGTTGAGCTCACCATTCTAGCTTTTTGTTCTGATACGAGGTATGGTATAATTTCTATTCCTTTAATTTTCCTAAGGTTCTATTTGTACTCTAGGATGTGATTTATTTTGGAGTATGTGCCATGTGTTCAAGATCTATTTTATAAATCTGGGAGCTTTTAAGATAGATCCATAAATGTTTAAAATTGAGATATCTTCCTGTTGTCTTATTCCTTTGACTATTATGAAGTGTCCTTCTTTGTCTTTTTTTTTTCTTTTGTCAGGGCTGGGTTTGAAGCCACCACCCTCAGCAGATGGGGTTGGCCCCTTAATCCTTGAGCCACAGGTGCCACCCTTCTTTGTCTTTCTTAACTAAAGCTGCTTTGAATCCACTTGTGTCTGAGAATAAGATTGCAACCCCTCCTTTTTCTGATTTCTGTTTGCTTGAAACACCGTTTTCCATCCTTTAACCCTGAATCTTGATTTGTCCTTCAGGGCTAGGTGTGTCTCCTGGAGACAGCATATGGATGGCTTATGTTTTTTTATACAATCAGTCAGCCTGTACCTCTTCAGTGGGGAATTAGATCCAGTGACATTTATTGAGAGTATCAATAAGTGTAGTAGAATTCTATTCATCTTATTATGAGATAGTTTCTTGTATAGTTTTATCCTTTGTGCCATTATGGAAGCTAACTTAACTGCTGGCTTTGGTTTCTAGGTGTCGACTGTGGTGGTGATCCATTGTGGTGTTCAGTATTGAGAATTGGTCTAAGTATTTCTTGTAGAGGTTGCCTTGTTGTGACAAATTTCCTCAGTGCTTGTATGTCTGCAAAGGATTTGATTTCTCCATCAATTTTGAAACTAAGTTTAGGGGAATACAAGATAGTTGGATGAAACTTATTTTGTTTAGTTATGTTGAAGGTGGATGATCATGCTGTCTGGCTTGGATGATTTCAGTTGAAATGTCTGCTGCCAACCTAATGGCTCTGCACTTATAAGTCAATTGGTGCTTATTCATAGCTGCTTGCAGGACTTTCTCCTTCATCTTTATTTTTGACAGTTTCATTACAATGTGCCTTGGAGAGGCTCTATTAGAGTTGAGATGACCTTGGGTTTGATATCCATCTGAAAGGAGTGTGTCAGGATATTCAGTAAAATTTGGGAGGTTTTAATTTATCTATGGTAGGGCTTCTGTACCTTTGGAACAATCTTCTTCTCCTTAAGGGATTCCTATTTTCCTTATCGTCAATGCTTCATGGAATCTCATATTTCTCTAAGTGCTTACTTTGCTTTCTTTGTATTCTTTTCTGACTCTGTAACTACCTGTGTTAACTCAAAGATGTTTTCCTCTAACTCTGATGTTATTTTTTCTCTGTTGTCTAATCTATTTTTGATACTTTCTACTGTTTTTTACATTCCTGATTGTCTCCATTTCATAAAGACATTTCATCCATGTCTTTTCTATATTCTCCATATCTCTCATCTGACTTTCAGGTCTGTCTTTCCATTTTCTCATCCAATCCCTTTATTGTCTTAATTATCCGTATTTTAAATTCCTTTTTTTGTCAAATCCATTAATTACTTATAGAAGAAATCTTCTTTAAAAATTGTCTCATGGTCCCTGGGAGGAGTTCCTCTATTTTGGTCCTTCATGGTGCCTGAATTTTTCTTTTGGTTCCTCCTCATGTGTGCTTTTTTCTTGTTCACATCTTTGTGCACCTTTTTCCTTCTCACTTCTTCCTTTGCTTCAAGTTACCTTATTTCAGATTTTAGGTGATGAAAAGGCCTCTTGGTATGGGGTCAGAAGGTGGAGGAGGGTTGTCATGAGTAAGTGGAAAGGATAAGAAAGAAAAGGTGGAAAAAATAAAGAATGAGTAAGAGAAAAAAACAAGGAAAGAAAAAAAACAAAAAAAAGGGGAGGAGAATAACAGAAGAACATTGAAGAACATGCAAGATGGATGACAGGAGGGGAGAATGAGGGTGATAGAAGAAATGTTATTTTTCATCATGGTGGTACAGCCATGCCTATACTTCAAGGGTTTTGAGAAACTAGGCTTGGTGAGTTCCTCGAAATCAGGCATTCCTTACCAGCATGAACACAGCCAGACTCTTCACCTGTCAAAATTAGGAAGAGAAGAAAATGAACAAATACAAAAACCAAGGAGGAAAAATTAAGTAATAATGAAAAAAGAAAGAGAAAAGAAAAGAAAAATAGAAAAGTTCTGCAGTGTGATCTTCCTAATACTTTCTTCCTGGGGCCAATGGTAGAAATTTCTCCTGGCCACCTTCAGTCAGACTACTGCTGTAGTCTACTTCCCATACCACCACTTTGTCATTCCCACCATCAGCCAAGAAAGGGTGGAAAAAGAAGAAAAATGATAAAATAATGTGAAAATATAAGAATAGATAAAGGAAATTAAACGTACCATTGAATCAAATAAAGGAGAGGGAGGGAAGAGGAATGAAGAAAGAAAGAAGAAAGACAGCAACCAAGAAAAGAAACAAAAAATAAATAAAAGGGAGGAATATCTTAGCTGATGCAGAAGCACTTTATGAGGGAGAGATTAGACAAGTAGAAGAGTTTCTGTCAACTGAGAGAATGCTGAGGAGTAAAATTGGGACATAGAATAAATCAAGCTAAAATTCTGCAACAAACAACAAAAAATACAGGAGCCCTTGCTCTTGTGGAATTTAAAAATGGAAGTCAGGAAAAGAACCAGCCAAGCAACTGAGCAAAAAATAAAACACAAGATAAAGAGGGAAAAAAAGCTCAAATAGCCTGATGTAAGCAATCTCAGCAACCAATAGAGAAAGGAAGGAAGTGAAAAAGAAAAAACAACAGTCATAAAAACATATATATATATGTATATATATATATATGTGTGTGTATATATAAATTATATATAAATACATATATATACAACATACATGTATATATATGCCTTAGGGATCTGACTTATTAGTAATGTATTTATGTTGCAGTATTTGGGAACTAATAACAACTGTTAACCTCTCTCTTGTTCCCAGGTTTAGAGCTGTTTGCCAGCTTAGTTCCTAGTGATCGCCTGTTCACCTGCTCAGCTCTCAGGCCCTGCTGACCTGGATTCCATAGCTGTCAAAAATTCTTCAGAAGCAGGCCTCACAGATTTCTCCTACAACAGTACCTGTGGAGTACAGGAGTCCCTGGGCCTGTTTCGAGTGTAGGTCTGCTCCCTGCAGGCAGAACTCAGACCAGGAGCAGTAAGACCCCAGCAAGAGGCCTGCCCTCAGGGCCTTCTGGTGATCTTATAAAAGTGGTAGCCCCCTGTCTGGGGACTTTCCCTCTATGGATGTTTCACTTGCTCCCAAACTGGCAGAACTGCTCCAGATAGCACCCCAAGCTGGCCATCAGATTCTGCTCAGGCGTGCACTCTTCTCCAGTCTTTCCACATGAAATGTAGGTCCACTCCCTGCAGGGAGAACTCAGACTGCCTTCTTAGGCCTCTGCAAGAGGTCCGCCCTCACAACCTTCTGGACCTTCAGGACAATGTCTGGCCCCCCTGTCTGACTTTCCCTACATGGATGCTTTACCCACTGCCAGACCATGGCAGAAGCCCTCCAGACTGCACCCCAGTCTGGCAACCAAAATCTGCTTGGGAGTGCATAGTTCTCTAATCTTTCCACTCAATGCCCAGCTTCCACCAAGAACTGAAAATTGCTAAAGGCTTCCTCTAGGACTTCCGTGGGGGTGGGTGCTGTCAGCTACCACCACCGGCTAGGGCGTGCGTGCAGAAACTTGTCTTGTGTGCTGGATCTCCAGTAATTACACTAGTTCACCACTTCACTGTACACTGAGAATTACCACTACATGCAAATATTCCATGCTGGGGATTGCCTATCCCTCTTTCTCTTCCCTGTTGCTGTAGGAGAATTTGGCCATTGTCTTTTCTGTCTGCCATCATGCTCCACCCTCCAGAAGCATTTACTAAGTAGGGATTCTTTTCACCCAATATATGCTTTCACTTCCTTTATCAAAGGTCAGATAGCAATATGGGACTGGTTTTATTTCTAGGTTATTGTTTTTTTCCATAGATCTATGTCTCTATTTTTATGCCAATACCATGTTTTTTGATTATTGTAGACTTATAGTATAATCTGAAGTCTGGCAGCATGATGCCTCCATATTTTTTTCTTATTTCAGAGAATTGTGTTTGCAATTGAGGTTTTCTTCTGGTTCCATAAGAAACAGAGGACTATTTTTTCAAAATCTTCAAAGGTATGACATTGATATTTTAATGGGAATTGCATTGAAGCTGTAGATTTCTTTGGATTATATAGACAGCTTAACAATGTTTATTCTTCCTAGCCATCATCATGGTATCTTTTTCAATCTGTTAAAATCCTCTGCTATGCTATTTCACTTCTCCATGTTTCATAGTTCTCTCTGTAGAGGTTTATAATATCATTTGTTAAGTAAATTTCAAGCTAATTCATTTTCTTAGGTGTTATTATGAAGGATATTATACCTTTGTTTTGATTCTCAGCATACCTGTTGTTGGCATATATGAAGACTACTGATTTGTGCATATTGATTTTATATACTGAGACCTTCCTGTATTTCTTAATCACATCTTGGAATCTTGTGGTTTAGACCTTGAGGTTTTCCAAGTATAATATAACATTGTTAGTAAGGAGAAATAGTTTGGCCTCCTCTTTCCCCAGTTGGATATACTTGATATCCTTCACTTGACTAACTGTTTTGGTTAGGACTTCTGGCACTGTGTCAAACAACAATGGTGATAGTGGAAACCCCTGTCCTGTTTCAGTTGTATGGGGAAATGCTTTCAGTTTGTCTCCATTCTGTGTAACATTGGCTGTGGATTTGCTGGAAATGGCTTGTATCAATTTAAGAAATGGGCCCTCTGTGCCAATTTTCTTAAACATTCTTATTTACAAAAAAAAGACACTAAATTTTGTCTGTCATCCATTGAGAGGATCATATCTTCTTTGTTTTTACTTATATTCATGTGCTGAATTACCTTTATGAATTTTTGTATGTTGAACCAGCCTTGACTCTGTGGGAAAAAGCCCAGCTGGTTGTGATATATATATATTTTAATAATGAATTCCATTTGCTAGTACGTTATTGAGTATTTTTGCATCAGTCTATTGTTTTCTTTTTTATTGAGTCCTTTCTTGGTTTTGGTGTTAGAGTGATATTTGTTCCATAGAAGAAATTGTGGGGGTTTCCATCCTTCTCAATGATTTGGAACAGGTTCTGCAATATAGGTGCAAGCGCTTATTTGAAGAATTCTGGTGTGAAACCACTTGGTCCAGGACTTCTTTTTATTTAAATCATTTTTATTGTTGTTGCAATTTTGGACCTTGATATTGGTCTGTTCAGGAGTTCTATTTCTTCCTGGTTGAGTCTAAGGAATTGGTGTGATCCCGGAATTTTATCCATTTCCTTCACATTTTCAAATTTCTGAACAAAGAATTTTTTTATAGTTTTCATTGATGGTCTTTTGAGTTTCTGTGATATCTACTATTATTTCCCATTTTTTATGTTACTGATTAAGCTTATTAGAGATTTTACTTTTCTGTTTGTGGTTATTCTGGCCAAAGTTTTATCCATTTTATTTATCTTTTCAAAAATAAATTTTTGTTTTGTTAATCTTCTGAATTATTATTTTGTTCTTGGTTTCATTTAGTTCTGATCTAATTTTTGTTATTTTTTTTCTACTACTAGATTTGGGATTGGATTTTTTTTCCTTTTCTGGTTTCTTGAAATAATTTGTTACATTGTGGATTTACACTCAGTCAATTCTGCTGTGGGAATTTAATGTGATAAATTACCCTCTCAGGCCTGCTTTTGTAGTATTCCACAGGTTTTGATAGCTTGTGAATTTGTTGCTGTGGGAAATGGAGAGATTCAATTCCTCATGGTGCTTCCAACTCAGGGTAAGGGGCTTAGTCAGGGGAATGTGTGTGTGACTAACCTACAGGGGGCAATCAGCAAGTAGTGTAGGCAGCTGAAACTGTCAACTAGTAGCTTAGGCTAGAGAAGCTGAGATATCTATCTGAGGAGATGAGGCTTGCTCTTCCCCTCCTCTCTTCTGGTTGCACCATTATCTGGCCACCTCAGATGTTCTACCACACTATGTCCCTGTTCACCCTTTATCCAACCTCCCTAGGGGATATAATCTCCCCTTTCCCATTCTTAACTTTGAGTGCTGATGACTGACTACTATGCATCCTTGCATGTATACTCTGTTATGCACTCAATAAAAAGATTCTAGGAAACAGGACCGGTGCTGCACTGTTCTCATGCTGCCACTCTAGGCACATCATATAGTGTATGTCCTTCTGGGCTTCCAGTTTTATGCACAAAGTTTGGTGTAAGTTTCATCCTTTCCTCAGTGCCACCTCCCTTGCTGGCCATGGTCCAATGTTGGCACCAGCTAGACACCCAGCACATTGCCATTTAGTTTGAGGAATCTTATGATTGCTTTCTTTATCTCCTTTTTGACATAGCTGTTATTAAGCAAAAGGTTGTTTAGTCTCTCTGGATTTTTTCTGATGCCTTGTCTACATCTATTAATAGGATCGTTTGGTCTCTCTTTTCACTTCTGTTTATGTGTTGTTCATATTTATTGTTTTACATATATTGAATCTTCTTTGTATTCCTGAACTAAAACCCACTTGGTCAAGGTGAATTAATTATTTTTGATGTGTTGTTGAATTCATTTTGCTAGTACTTTATTGGGAATTTTTGAATCTATATTCATGAGGGATATTAGTGTTTTTTTTTTTTTTAACCCTTTACTGGTTTTGGCATCAAGGTGATACTGGCTTCATAGAATGATTTGGGAAATAATCTATTTCTTTTCAATGTTATGGAATCCCTTCTTTTCAATAATCCCTTCTTTTTAATGTTATGGAATAATTTATGTAGTATGAGTACCAGCTCTTCTTTGTAGGTTAGGTGTGATGGAGCTATGAATGTATATGGTGTAGGAGTTATTTTTGTTGTTGTTGGAAGAGTGTTTATACTGCTTTGATCTCACTGCTCATTAATTAGTTTTCTTCTGATTGAGTCTTCTTCCTGATTGAATCTTGGGTGATTGTGGGTTTCCAGGAATTCATCCATTTCCTCTATGTCCTTCTAGTGTATATGCATAGAGATTCTTATAGTATTCACGAATCATGTTTTATATTTCTGTGGTATCATCAGTTGCTATATCTCCTTTTTCAAATCTGATTGAGCTCATCAGGAAAATTTCGTTTTGATTCTTGGTTAATCTAGCAAGAAGTATATCAATTTTCTTTATCTTTTCAAAGAACCAACATTTTGTTTCATTGATCCTTTGTATTTTACTTTCCATTTGATTTAGTTGTGTTACAATCTTTGTTAATTGTTTTTTTCTGCTGGCTTTGGGTTTAGTTTGCTCCTTCTTTTCTAGTTCCTTGAGATATGATATTAGGTTGTTAATTTGTGATCTTTCTGACTTTTTATGTGGGCATTTGAGACTATGAATTTTCCCCGTAGGAATGCATTTCTGAGTTCCATAAATTTTCATAGTTTTGTCCCATTTTTTCTTCACTCTGAGGATTCTTCTGATTCCTATGTTAATATCAGTATTGATACAACAATTAGTCAATGTCAGGTTGTTTAATTTTTATGAACTTGTGTAGAATTGAGTATTATTTTTGGAATTGATTTCTAGTTTTATTACACTGTAGTCTGAGAAGATGTAAGGTATGATTTTGAGATTTTTCAATTTGTTGAGACATGTTTTATTAGTCTAAGATATAATCAATGTTCACAAATACCCCAAGTGCTGATAAGAATATATATTCACTAGTTTAGGGGGTAGAACATTTTGTAAATGCCTGTTATGTCCATTTGTTTTAGGTTCCTATTTAAGTTCAGGGTTTTTATTTATTTTCTGCTTTAATAATTTGTCCAGCTCTGATAGTGGTACCTTGAAGTTCCCAGCAATTCTGATGCTACTATTTACTTCCTTAGCTCTAGTAGAACTTGTTTTATGCATCTGGGGTATCCTGTGTCAGTGGCACATATATTTAAAATTGTTATATCTTCTTGTTGAGTTGCTACCTTTACCACTATATAATGACCATATTTGTCTTTATTAACTCTTGCAATATTTCAGAGAAAACTGAAGTGACAATGTGGAAGGAAATGGCAGGAGAGATGGGAAGAAGACTAGACCATTAATCATATTTTCCTGAGTATAAAGGGGCTGCCATCAGACATTTAGAGCAGCGAAATTATGTAATCTGACTTATAAATGATAACCCCAGCAGCTGTGTGGAGAATACATTATAGGAGAAGAAGGTGAGAGAAGAAAAATCTATTAGGGGACTATCAAAATAATCTAAGTGAGAAATGATAGTGGCTTGGACTTCACTATTGACAATAGAAGTAATAAGTTCTAAGATTGTGAATATATTTTGAATACTTTAACACTGTAATTTCCTTATCATTTGAATATGGGTTATGAGTAAAAGAAAAAAAATGTGGAGAATATCCATAAGGATTTTTGCTCAAAAGCCCTTATCTCTTTTTTTTTTTTCCTTTTCCCCTGGAAGCTTCTTTTGTATTCTCTTCTCACTTTTTCTTAAATTTTCCAATATTTTATCAGGCAAATTTTTAAACATACAATACATTTGAAAAAATTATACAGTGATCACCCATATACCCACCACATGCAGTTCTAATTTTTTTTTTCTTCTTCTTCACATGTAGAGATTTATTCACAGGGAGGCCACAAGTTTTGTGCCCCTGATCACAATGACCCCAGAGTCCTGTTGGGTGTGTTATACTTATATATTTTTTAAGACAGAGTCTCACTTTGTTGCCCTGGGTAGAGTGCCATGGCATCATAGCTCATAGTGACCTCAAACTGTTAGGCTCAGGAGATCCTTTACTTCAAGCTCCTGAGTAGCTGGAACCAAGGGCGCCTGCCACAATACCTGGCTAGGGTGTCTTTTTATTGTTTGTTTGTTTGTTTTTTCTATTTTTAGTAGAAACAGGGTCTCATTCTTGCTTAGGCTGGGCTCAAACTTCTGAGTTCAGATGATCTACCCTCCTCAACCTCCCAGAGTGCTAGGATTACAGGCATGAACCACCATGCTTGGCACTTAAAATCTTCTCAAGAAAAAACCTGATATTTACTGAGATGGAAAATATACAAAGGGTATTAATGTGTGGAGAGATAAGAGTTCATATTATTATATAATTTTTGTAACAGTATTTTAAATAGTTTCTATTTATTAAAGGAGTTCTACAGTTTATTTTGATGTGATTTGAATGTGTTCTCCCTAACTTATATGCTAACATTTTAACTCCCAAAGTTATGATATTGGGAGATATTTAAATCTAGAGGAGTAGAACTTTCATGAATGAAACTAATGTCCTTGTAAAAGAGGCTCAATGAAACTCGTTTGCTCTTTCCACCACATGAGGGTGTAAGAATTTGTTGCCTATGAGGAACAGGCTCTCATCGCTTACCTAATATGCTAGCACCTTGATCTTGGACTTTTTGGACTCCAAAACTGTGACAAATGAATTTTTATTGTTTATAAAATGTCCATTTTATGATATTTTTATAATAGCAGTAGGAAGTAAGGCAAGCCTTAGAACCTCTGTTTCTAAGGCAGGGTTTGGAAAGTATAGCTTTTAGATCATATCTGGGCTATCATTTGTTTTTGTATGGTCACAAAGCAAAAAAGATTTTTACAAGTGCACCGTGTTTGCAAATGATCTGATGATTAAGAACACTAACTTTGATATTGTACTTGTAACTTCAGAACCAGCCCAATATGTTTCAATATTGTTTAACAAAATGGTGAGTTTTCTTTTTTAGTTGCCATGGATTCTCAGGATGTAAATTACCTCACCTGAGCATTGCCATATGATCCAACTGTACAACCATAATCAGAGTACCTAAGTGGTGGGATCAAAGAATGGGCACAGAATTAAAAAGCCATCATCTCATGGCATGATTCATGATATAATAAATCATTCCTCCTGGCATAACCTCATTGCAGGTTTCATTCAGATCATACCTCATTACCTTCTGCCTATAAAACCCGTCCTAAGCCACAGCACAGGGTCAGATATGAGAGTTGCCTCCTTGCCAGCATTACAATAAAGCCTTCTTTCCTCAAAAACCGGTGCCATGAAGTGGGGAGGGGCAAGATGGCCAACTGGACCCAGCCTCTGACAGAAGATCCAATGCAGAAGGAAGTATAATGTCCAGAAAGTACCCAATTAAGCTGAACACTGGGAGCCAAGCTGAGAGAGAAGAGTGATAACTGCAGGTCACCTGCTGAGGCAAGCTGTGGCACTAAGAAACCTAACTTCAGGTACAAAATTCATTCCAAAAGAAAGTGTCCACCCCCTCCCCCAAGAAATTAGTTTTTTTTCTTTTTTTATTTCTTTTTATTTTCATTTGCTCGTATAGGTTTTCTACAGGTGAGCAGTGAACTGAGGACCTCTTGTTTTACCCCACAGGTGAGAGCTGTAGGAAGTGGGATCTACTTCCCCAGAGGGACCCTGTTGTGACCCTGAGCACTCTCTTGCCAGGCAGAGAAATTGAACTAATGTTTTCTCTGCCATTCTGAACTTCCAGTCCACCCTTTCTCCCTTGCCTGACACATCAGAAGCCTAAACCCTACAGAGACTGTGGAAGGAGGCTCATGAGAAGTGCCCCATGCCCTGCCTGACCAGAGCCTTGCATCCTGCCCTGCTACAGCTGCACATCTGACGCCCTGCCTCCTGCACTCTGCCCTGCAGGAGCCGCCATGCTATGCCCCCCTGCCAGAGTTGTGAGCTCAGTGGTCTCCTTGCCGAAGTCACCAGGTGCCAGGCACTACAGAACCATGTGCTATGTCCCCCACCCTGCTGCTGGATTCTTGTACCCTATACTTCTGGAGCTGCTCCTACAGTCAGAACTCCCTGGCTGTGGCAGTCACCTGGGAGCTGCACAGTGTCACTTCCCACAAAGATTCAGCAAAAATAGAGTGATCCTGCTGTGGTCTAATCTTGGAAAGATACCTCCTCAACTCTGAGAACTGCCAGAGGAAACCAGAACTCACTCTATAGGTATACCATTGATGAAGAGCGGCCAGGACAAAGGCACTGTGGCTGAAGGAGAAAAGCATTTGCTGACTTGTTACCCTCAGGATTAGACTGAGTTCAAGTGGAACACTCACCGGTGGCTACTGAGTAACTGAGTCAGGCAGGCCTCAGCTACACCAACCAGTTGGTGGCAGAGGGTAGTGGCTGGGCTGTGGTGGCATTCCTTTGACTCTGACAGGCGCAAAGCCCCAGCACATCTGCTTATTGGATGGAGCAAGACAGAAGCCCTGTGGGGTCACTAGTGACTGAGTGTGAAAGAGGAGCAAAGTGGAGAAAGAAAAACAGGCCCCTGCTCCAACTCTGCTACCAGGTGGGCCTTTCTGACTCCAAGGAGCGCTGGAGTGAGCCAAATATGAGCAGCCAGTAGACCTCCACCATTTAGTTTCTGGAGACCTTTAGAACTCTCCTACTTGAAAGTTTGTACTGACTGGTTCAATAGGTTTGGAACTCCTAACCTGGGCCAATCACCCAAGGACCCTGTTGGGTGGTACACTGGTTGTGTGATAATGGGAAGGGTTGATTTTTCTCTTCCAGTTGTTGTCCATGAGGGGGGGATGTCTTACTTGCTTGTATTCCTCCACAGCTAATACTTCACCAGAGTCACTGATCCACTAGGAATGGACAAGAACCAGCTGAATACAAGACAGAGCCACCTAACTCCACCACACCAAGCAGGTTTCCTCAGCCTCAGAATGTAATACTGTATGGGTCCTTTGCAAAGCTGTAGGAGAAAAAGCTGCACCCACCAGTCCAAGATCCTTTAGAAAGGGCTGGTTAAAAATAATTCCAGGAACTCCCAATCCAATTTCACCTTACCTGCCCATCTAGCCAATGGTGATAAACAATCATGAGGCAAAATCAGTGGAAAAACTCTGGCAACATGAATAATCAGAGTAAACCAACTCCCATATGGCAGACACAGCAAAAGACCCAATTCATAAACAAATGGCTGAGATGTCAGAAATCAAGTTTAGAATCTTGATAGCAAATAAGATCAAGAGAATGGAGGTAAAGATTGAATTAGAATGTCTAGGAGTAATTCAAAAGATGTCTTAAGAATTCAATGAATTCAAAGAGAAAATCACCCAAGATTTTGACACTATGTGGCAAGAACTTGAAGCCCTCAAAGATCTGAGAAATGCAGTAGAATCCCCTAGTAACAGAATGGAGCAGGCAGAATAAAGGATCTCTGACATTGAAGACAAAGATTTTGAACTCTCCCAAATGCTCAAAGAGGAAAAAAAGTGGAGAACAAAAACAGATCATTCTCTCAGAGACCTCTGGGATAATTTGAAGAGATCTAATATTCGCTTTATAGGAATTCCTGAAAGTGATGAGGTTGCTATGAAGGATATAGATGGTTTACTTCATGAAATAATCAAAGAGAATTTTCCAGACATGCCAAGAGATTCTGAAATTCAGATAGCAGACAGTTTCAGAACACTGGCATGACTCAAACCAAATGAAAATTCTCATAGACACATTATAATTAGCTTTGCCAAATTAGTATGAAGGAGAAAATTCTTCAATCAGCCAGATGTAAGAAAAACATAATGTAAAAGAGGAAGGAAGAACAATGGAATGACTGCAGATCTCTCTGCTAAAACCATTCAAGCTACAAGAAGATGGTCATCAATCTTTCATCTCCTTAAACAAAAGAACTTTCAACCCAGGATCCTGTATCCAACTAAACTGAGCTTCATCTATGATGGAGAAATTAATACAAAATGACATGCACATGTTGAAGAAATTTCCCATAACTAAACCAGCTTTCCAGGATATTCTCAGACCTATCCTTCATACTGAACAGCACAATCCACCACAACTAAAGTAAACTCACTCAGAAACTTTTGATCAAATTCAAACTTCCACAGTGGTGAAAGGATTGAAAATGTCCACTGAACTTTGAAAAAACTTGATACCCAAAATACTATCTAGCTTATCAGTACTCTCAATTAATGTGAATGGCTTAAATTGCCCTCTAAAGAGGCACAGGTTGGGTGACTGGATACAAAAATTCAGGTCAGTCATCTGCTGCATTGAAGAATCTCACATTACATTAAGAGATAAACATAGACTCAGGGTAAAGGGATGGTCATTTACAATTCAGGCAAATGGAAATCAGAAAAAAGCAGGTGTTGCAATTTTATTTGCAGATACAATAGTCTTTAAACCTACAAAAGTAAGGAAAGATAAGGATGGTCAGTTCATATTTGTTAAGGGCAACAATAAACATGATGAGATTTCAATTATTAACATTTAAGTCCCCAACAAGAATGCACCTCAATTTATAAGAGAGACTAACAAACATGTGCAATGTGCTTTTCTCTAGCACCATATCAGTCAGAGATTTTAACACCCCTTTGGCAGTGTTGGATATAGCCACCAAAGAGAAGCTAAGCAAAGGAAATTTAGACTTAAACTTAACCATCCAACATTTGCATCTAACAGACTTGTACAGAATATTTAACCCTAACAAAACTGAATACACATTCTTCTCATCAGCCCATGGATCATTCTCCAAAACTGATCACATCTTAGGTCACAAATCTAATCTCAGAAAATTTAAAAGAATAGAAATCATTCATTGTATTTTCTTGGAACATCATGGAATAAAAGTTGAACTCAGTAACAACAGGGATTTGCATACACAAACAAAAACATGGAAACTAATTAACCTTATGCTGAATGATAACTGGGTTATATATGAGATTAAGAAGGAAATTACCAAATTTTTGGAACAAAACAATAATGAAGACACAAACTTTCATAACCTCTGGGATACTGCAAAGGCATTCCTAAGAGGGAAATTTATAGCATTGCAAGCCTTCCTCAAAAGAACAGAAAGAGAGGAAGTCAAAAACTTAATGACATCTCAAGCAACTGGAAAAGGAAGAACATTCCAACCCTAAACCCAGCAGAAGATAATAAATAAACTAAAATTAGAGCAGAACTAAATGAAATTGAAAACAAAAGAATCATACAACAGATCAAGCAATCAAATGTTGTTTTTTGAAAAGGTCAATAAAATAGATAAATCTTTGGCTAACCTAACCAGAAGTAGAAGAGTACAATCCCTAATTTCATCAATCAGAAATGATAAAAGCCAAATAACAACAGACTCCTCAGAAATTTAACAAATCTTAACGAATATTACATAAAACTCTATTCTCAGAAGTATGAAAATCTGAAGGAAATATAGCAATACTTGGAAACATGCCACCCTCCTAGACTTAGCCAGAAGGATGTGGAAATGTTGAACAAGCATATAAGAAGTTCTAGAATAGCATCAACTATAAGAAATCTCCCCAAAAATGAAAAGCCCAGGACAAGATGGCTTCACATCAGAATTCTACAAAACCTTTAAAGAGGAACTAGTATCTTTCCAAAACATAGAAAAAGGAAAAATACTACCCAACATATTTTATGAAGCAAATATCACCCTGATACCCAAACCAGGAAAATATCCAACAAAAAAAGAAAATTATAGACCAATATCTCTAATGAGTATTGATGCAAACATATTCAATAAGATCCTAGCAAGCAGAATCCAACAACATATCAAACAAATTATACATCATGAGCAAGTGGGTTTCATCCCAGGGTCCCAAGTTTGGATCAATATATGTAAATTAATAAATACAATACATCACATAACCAAATTAAAAAACAAAGATCATATGATTCTCTCAATTGATGCAGAAAAAGCTTTTGATAATATCCTGCATCCTTTCTTGATCAGAATGCTTCAGAAAATAAGTATAGAAAGAACATTTCTTAAACTGATAGAGGCCATCTACAGCAAACCCACAGCCAATATCATATTGAATGGAATAAAAGTGAAATAATTTCCACTCAGATTAGGAACCAGCCAAGGTTGCCCACTGTCTCCACTGCTTTTTAACATTGTAATGGAAGTCTCAGCCACTGTTTTCAGGCAAGAGAAGGCAATCAATGGGATCCAAATAGGACCAGAGGAGGTCAAACTGTCACTCTTCACAGATGATATAATTATATATCTGGAAATCCCCAGGGAATCAAACTACAAAACTCCTAGAAGTGACCAAGGGATACAGGAATGTCTCAGAATACAAAATTAACATTCACATGTCTGTAGCCTTTACATAAACCAACAATAGTCAAGGGGAAAATCAATCAAGGACTCTATTTCCTTCACAATAGTGCCAAAGAAGATGAAATATCAGGGAATGTATCTTACTAAGGACATGAAAGATCTCTATAAAGGGAACTATGAAACTCTGAGAAAATAAATAGCTGAAGATGTTAACAAATGGAAAAATACAGCATGCTTATGGCTGGGAAGAATCAATATAGTTAAAATGTCTCTACTACATAAAACAATCTACAGATTTAATGTGATCCCTATTAAAGCACTTCTGTCATACTTTAAAGACCTGGAAAAATTAGTACTTAATTTTACATGGAAACAGAAAAAACCTTGAATAGCCAAGACATTACTCAGAAATAAAAACAAATCGGGAGGAATCACGCTTCCAGACTTCATATTATACTATAAATCAACAGTGATCAAAACAGCATCGCACTGGCACAAAAACAGAGAGGTAGATACATGGAACAGAATTGAAGACCAAGAGGTGAACCCAGACACTTATCATCATTTGATCTTTGATAAGCCTATAAAAATACAAATTGGGGGAAAGATTCATTATTTGACAAATGGTGCTGGGTGAATTGGCTGGCAATCTGTAGAAGACTGAAACTGGAGGCATACCTTTCTCCTCTAACAAAAATTGATTCTTGCTGGTTAAAGGACTGAAGCATAAGACATGAAATTATAAAAATTATTGGAGAGAGTGCAGGGGAAATACTTGAAAAAATTGGCCTGGGAGAATAATTTATGAGGATGACACCCTGGGCAATTGAAGCAACATCAAAAATACATTACTTGGACCTGATCAAATTAAAAAGCTTTTGCACTGCCAAGAACACACTAAGTAAAGCAGATAGACAGCCCTCAGGATGGGAGAGATTTTTGCAAGTTGTATTTATGACAAAGGTCTAATAACAGAATCCACAGAGAACTCAAACTTATTACTAAGGAAAAAACAAGTGATCCCATTTCATTATGGGCAGGAGACTTGAACAGAAGCTTCTCTGAAGAAGACAGACACATGATCTACAGACACATGAAAAAATGCTCATCATCTTTAATCATCAGAGAATTTCAAACCAAAACCACTCTGAGATACCATCTAACTCCAGTTAGAGTAGCCCATATCACAAAATCCCAAAACTACAGATGTTGGCATGGATGTGGAGAAAAGGGAACCCTTTTGCACTGCTGGTGGGAATACAAGCTAGTACACTCCTTTCAGAAGGATGTTTAGAGAACACTCGGGGATATAAATTTAGACCTTCAGTTTGATCCTGCATTTCCTCTTCTAGGTGTATATCCAAAGGACCAAAAATCATTTGGCAATAAAGATATTTGCATCAGATTGCTCAATTCATAACAGCCAAGTCATGGAAGAAGCCCAAGTGCCCATCAAAACCATGAATGGATTAATAAATTGTGGTATATGTGTACCATGGAATACTATGCAGCATTAAAAAATGGACACTTTACCTCTTTTATGTTTACATGGATGGAGCTGGAAAATATTCTTCTTAGTATAGTATCTCAGGAATGGAAAAAAAATATCCAATGTAGTCAGTACTACTGTGAAACCAATTTATCATCACTCACACTTGCATATGAAAAATGAAACACAACTATAGCCTAGGATGAAGGGGGAAAGTGGAAGGAGAGGGAAAGGGAGTGGGATGGGTCAACAGAGGGATGGTTAGTAGGGGGATCATACCTATGGAGTATATTGCAAGTACAAGTTGAGTGTATCAGGTATAGAACACAAATGTCTTAATGCTGTAATTAGGCAAATAAGGTGAAGGCTATGTTGATTAGTAGGATGTAAGCCCTCCAATTTGTACAAATAATCAAAACATTGAATCCCATAATGTTATAAATGTACTCATGATTTATGTACAAATGACTTAACTAAAAAAATAAAAAAACTGGTACCATGATACTGGCTTCTATGTGCATGATACAGCAAGCTCATTAACTGCTTCGTAACTTACTCTTATTTTTATTATCATCAGTCTATTTGAATTTTGTCGCATTAAAAATTTATGAAAATATATATCCTTGATGTTGTTCCTTGGCAAATATTTGCTATCTTGACATTAACAGAAAAAATGTGCCTCCTCTTCTTCTAGATAAGTATACATAAGACTCTGCTGAGGTCTATGAGAAAAACACATATTTCTGTTCTTCTTTCCACCATCACCATTGCTACATCAAAATTTGGTTTTTTTAATTTGTTATTACTATGAATATACAAAATTTTTATATTATTATAGGGTACATGTGATGTTTTGACATAGGCATACAATATGAATAATCAAAGCAGAGTAATTGAGGTATCCATTACCTAAAGCATGTAACATTTCTTTGTGTTGGAAACATTCCAATTCCATTCCTTTAGTTATTTTCAAGTATCCCCTAACTTATTGTTATTATAGTCACTTTGTTGTGCTATCAAATATTGTTCTTTTACCAAATCACGAGATAAATGAAAATCTAAACTACATTTGACTTTTATCAAGAGATAGGTAATAATGAATGCAGGTGAGGATGTGGAGAAAAGGGAACCCTTTTGGTTTTGATGGTAATATAAATTGGTGCAAACACTATGAAAAACAGTGTGTTGTTTCTTATCAAAACTAAAAATAGAACTACCATATGATCCAGCCATCCCACTGCTTGGTATAAATCTAAAGAATGGAAATTCAGTATATCAAAGAGATATCTCCACTCCAATTTTTATTGCAGCACTGTTCATAATAGCAATGATATAGAGTCAAACTAAGTGTTCATCAAGGGATGAATGGATTAAGAACCTGTGGTACTTATGCAGGATAGAATATTATGTAACCACAAAAAGAATGAAATCCTTCTATTTACAACAACATGTTACATTCATTTTGATTCAGTAAGTCGAGAGTGAGTCCTAGGAATTTTAATTTTAACAAAACACTGCAGGTGATTCTGATACACTTTCAACCAAATTTTTAGAAACATAGAATTCTGACAAGTAATAAGCATGTTTCAGTTCTTCTTTTTAACTACACGTGAACTAGTGCTTACCAACCAGCATGCTACTAAATATTTTCATTGTAAAGTTCTCTCTGGAATAAACTGCCACAAGGAACATTTTTAATCTATGGTTCCTTCCACCTGTCTTCATTTGTTCAATCACCTTTCCTTTGGAGCAAGCACAGCCTTGCTTTGGAGTTAAACCTTGTTTTTAGCTTAGGAGTTCTCTGGCTCCTAATTTGAGCCCTTATGATAAGGGACTGGTTATTATTATTCCTGAGATCCATGAGTTTCTTATCTCCCTTCTTAAGCCTTCTTGCCTTCTTTATTTTGTTCATACATGCATAATAGGGATATATATATATATATATATCTCCACACACATACAGACTCACACACATATATTCCCATTATCCATCCATCCATCCACTTATCTATTTAAGCATCCAATTTCTTTATTAGCATGAAGATGAAGATTTTAACTTTGCTAGACTTAGTTTTGCCCTCCACCCCAATTGCCATGTAAATATTGAATTTCTTAGATTGTATGTTCATTTGTGGCATAGTAAATTTAGAAATTTACCAATGCAACTTGGAAAGAGAAAATTTGGGGACATCCTAATACAAACAACAAGATATTTGAGAGTCATTATGAAAAGAAGTTATGAATTATTGTTGGAATACTTTAATAAAAATTCTAAGAAATCCTGGAAACTTTAAATAGCATATGTAAACTTAAGAGAGAAAAAGAAATTCACCTTCAGAAACAACTACAAGCATTAAATATTGACACTTTTTAATGAAGTTTTAATGGGGTGCTACAAGTTAATATTTCTAAGGGGCAAATATTTCCTCTTTTCTCCATCTTTTCTACATTCTCTATGTTTCTTTTGGTTAACACTTATGGTGCAAAAGAGAAACATAGCTCTCTCGTCTCAGAGTTGTGAAGAATTTCCAGAACTATTTTACCCTTTTGTATACAATCAGTACTTACAAGTTTTTGTGTGAGATCCCTCCCTGGAGACAATATAATATCTGATATCTTATGCACATCTTTTTTTCCCATTCTAGCTGCAAAATTCATTTTTTTGCATTCTAAAACATGTGTATTCAATTTATCTATCGTTTTTCTTTTAATAATGAATTATTAATGCCAATTCATTTAATACAGTGTTTTAAATTATTAATTGAGCTGTAAATTTGTTTTTTAGTAGTAGATTCCATATTGTTTCGTGTGTTTAAAAACAATTTAAATTTCATCCAGAAATCTGGGTAGATGTGAAGTATACATACCCTTTGTACTTTGTACTTCAGTTCTACCAGACATGGTTGGCAAAATTACAGCTAAATAGGAAGAACAAGTTCTAATGTTATATATCACTGTAGGATGACTATAGTTCACAATAACGTATTATATACTTTCAAATAGCTAGAAGGGGCATATTTAATGTTCCCAACCCAAAGAAATGATAATTGTTTGAGATTATGGATATGATAATTACTTTAATCTATCCACTATACGTTATATGTATGAAAACATCAGTATGTACCTAATGGATATGCACAATTATTGTTTGTAAATTTAAATTAATCAAAAATATTTTGACCAAGGTCAATTAAAACACAATTCACAAAACCCCAAGTGCTTGGCTCCACATTTCAGATTAAATTGTAAGTAAGCAATTACTTGTATAAGACATTTATCTTAAAAGCCAGGTACAGTGGATCATGCTTGTAATCCTAGAACTCTGGGAGGCCAAGGAAGGTGGATCACTTGAGTTGAAGAGTATGAGACCAGCCTGAGCAAGAGTGATACCCTGTCTCTAAAACTAGCTAGGCACTGTGGTGGATGCCTGTAGTTCTAGCTACTTGGCAGGCAGAGGAAGAGGATAACTTGAGCCCAAGAGTTTCAGGTTGTGGTGAACTATGACACCACAGCACTCTACCCAGGGTGACAAAGTGAGACTCTGTCAAGAAAAAAAAAGAAAAAAGAAATTCAGCTTAAACAATCTTTATAATAAAAATTGCTATTAAGGAGTGGTTTTAATGCTGTTTTCCAGTTTATATATCACCTTATGATATACTGAGGAGATATATTTGTCCTTGAGCATTTAAAATAGATTGCATCTCTCACAACATAAATATAAATAATAGTGAAAATGACCCAGGAGTTTATGAAAATCAGTTAGGCTAAAAAGATAAACGTGTTCTTCTTTTGGATACTTAAGTAGCAAAAACACCTAGTTCATACTTGTTTTTCATTCTTTCACAGTTTGCCTCACTTTTGTCAAAATGCAATAAAAATTTCAGAAAACTGTATCTTCAGTGTTATTTTTATCCTAGTATTAATTTTACTCTTTGCCTGAGATTCACATTATTGTGGTATGTTTTCACAAAACTAAAACCTGGAAATAGATAATTTCATTGCCTATGTTGCCATTTCACAAAAGTTGGTCAGTTTCTTTTAGCATTACCTCTTGCTGTTCTTGAAATATGCTTTTATATCACAAAATTTATCCTCCATTTGCAGTAAATATTTATAGTTGTATTACCAAATGTTTGGTATTCAACCCAAAATTCCAAACAAACCGCATAGCTTTGTCATTGATTTAATTAGCATCATTATGAAATTTACATTATTTATGAAGAATATCTTTACCTAAATACATACATTCACATATAAACAGTAGACAATTATCCTCCTAATTACTGTGGCTTAACATGCAAATTCTGAAATTTTCTCTCAACAAAATGGTACAATATCCATACATGCACATCTAATCACTACAAATAATTTTTGGAGATAATGTTTGGACAAACTACATGAACCAAAAATATCTTATATAATCTTCAGTGTTCAGCAAGTGTGGGGTTGAGATTAGGTGATGGAAATATGACAGTAGATTAGCACCAATAATTATTTTTTTAAAATTCACTTATAGGTGGTGCCCATGGCTCAGTGGGTAGGGCACCAGCCACATATACCAAGGCTGGTGGGTTCAAACCCAGCCAGGGCCAGCTAAACAACAATGACAATTGCAACAAAAAACCAGTCAGGTGTTGTGGCAGGCACCTGTATTCCCAGCTACTTGGGAGGCTGAGGCAAGAGAACTGCTTAAGCCCAAGAGTTTGAGGTTGCTGTGAGCTATGATGCCACAGCACTCTACCAAGGGCAACATAGTGAGACTTTGTCCCCCCTCGTCCCCAAAAATCACTTACAAATTAATACTCTTGAGGTTTATTTAGTAACACTGTAGTAGTCAATTGGCAATAAGACACAAATTGAATGCAAAATGTTTGTGATCTTCTTAAGATAAGTATAAAACTAGGCAGAATTTGAATGTCTTCATAGTATTTATTTTTACTTCTAATATTTAAGGTTTTTTAAATTTCTCTATATCTTTTCTTTTAGTTATTCTTGAGCTAATTAAAAAATTCTGCATTTTAAAAATTCTGTAATGAACAAACTTGCATTGCTTTGTTATCATTCTTACCATAATACAATAAAGCTGTCCTTTGTCAAAAAAAGACTACGGTAGGTGTTTAGTTTCTCATTTAAAAACATTAACATGTAATAGATTTGGGGGTAATAAAACCATTTACTGATATATTTTGGGCTTCTTGAAATACTAAAAATCCCCCCAAACTTAAAACAACAACAATAGAAACACTTGCTAATTCCTTCTGTATTTGTTTTATTCAGGGATTTAGTCTGTTCAAAGATAGATGACTTTTTAAAAAAAAAAAATTATCATTCTGTGCAACTTACTTTTTTAAAGCACCTAAATATTGATTTGTAAATTTGTTGTTTTTTTCTGAAGTATAATTTATTCTCTTGGAAGTTTCAATTCAATCCCCAAAGGATGTAAAATTATTTACCTTACATGATAGGAGGCTTATTTTTTCATATTAAAAGATACCTAATATCTAGTGTTTCAATTACAGTTAGTTGTCTAACAAAATAAAGAGGCAGTGAAGCCATTCAGTAACAGCACTCATCCCTTTTTCTATGGTTTCCCTAAAGATTACATTTTGTTTATAAAAGAAAATAAGCTAAACTGTAAAGGTCCCAAATTTTGATGAGAAATTTATTGAGAAGATTGGGGTTTTTTTAACCAAATAGGAAACAGTTTAAAATTGACTGTGACTTTTGATGGTGAAAATATTTGAGGTTAGTTTTAAGTTTTATAGGATTTATATCCTCAGTATTAGTAATTTGAGTTAGGTCTTTCTCTTCTCAGATTTGATAGTTAGATTATTTCTAAATATTGACTATGATTTCCTAAAGCCAAATGGGGTACACTACCTCTCTTCAACTCCAAGCAACCACTGGTTAGGTTACATTTCATGGACAGAAAGTATCCTAAAAAAATGTTAGAATTACTTCATCTCAGATGAGCAAGAATAGTATTTCAGGGATTACTTTGACCATATGGTTTAACATAAGAGCAAGACTTTGGAAAATAGTATGGGTTTTGAAGCAGCATCCCATTAAATTATAAAATCTATTACTCTACAAATAGACTGTTTTACTTAAGTTATGCCAATTATTAGAAGATTTTTCTGATTAAGACAAGGTTGTCAATCAAGTTTTGAATAATAATAAAAAAAGCATGAGAAAATGAAAGCATTGGTAAAACCTTAACACTGTAAGCAAAAGACCGTGCAACTGAGAACACTACATATAAGCATCAAACTGTGTAACCAAGCAGTTCTCAATTATTTCTTCATAATATGGGACTTTTAAATAATGGCTTAATCTGTAATCACTCATTTCCATTATCAAATATTGAGAGGAGAATTGAAAAGCAAACAAATCAAGAGATTCAGATTCTAGATTATAATTAATTCAACAGCTATTTGTGGAATTGCCTACTATATTCCAGGTATTGTCATAGATTGTGGGAAAATTTACATCATTTATATTCAGTCATTTACTGATACCAATTATTTCCATAAATTAGACCATTTTTTATAGAGATGATATTCTCTCTATTCCTATATCTCCCCTTAAATATACTTACTTTTTCCCACTGGGCTAAAAATATCACTTGCACATGTAACATGTTATTTTTTCACTTAACCATCATTATTACTAGACAACAGTATGTGTGAAAATTGCTGTACAGCACAACCTCCCTCCAATAACCTTGACTATGATAGTTTGTAATCACAAATAATATTCCTAATATCCTTCTCTTTGAGCACATTTAAAATTTGTACAAGTGACTGTTTTGAAAAACCAAACAAAACAAGACAAAACTTTTATTAAGGAGTTAATCTTAACCTGACTATTAGTGGTATATTTTTACTAATTATCCTGTGCTGGGAAATGATGAGCAGTAAAAATTTTAAATCCTTTGTCACTGATTTAAGCTGTTCAATTGTGTTGCTTCTTCTTGGAAGGCTTAATTATTAGGAGTCCGTTAAATGTAGCTAAAAATGGAAAGTACAAGTTTTAAAAACTACCCTGGCATTATGTTCAAATAAAGATGATATTTCCCTTCTATTTTTACCTCAATTTTAGCCAATTGAATTTATAGAGCATTTTTAAAATGTTTAACAGAATCCTAAATGTACAGATTTTATCTGTACTTCAGCATTTTTAAATTTCTCTTTGTGTTTTTGTATTGGCTGACCTTTCAAAAACAGTAACAATTTAAAAACTTATACAACTACCAGTTATTAAATGCCTACACTTGATGATTTTCACCTTCTAGAAAACTTTATAGATTTATTTTGAATCCAAGTATTTTTAAAAGACATAGGCTAACACTGACACTTCAAGTTTATAAATTTAAATGAAAACTAGTAATGGGTAAGAAGAAATGGTTCTTATATATGATAAATAATTACCAATACAACTATTTAAAGTTTTATTTACAGTTTCAGAGTTTTCATATATTTTAGTGATCACAAAAGTGTAAAGGAAGTGGGCTCATGAGTATAAAAAAATAAACTATATTTGTTTTAATTTTTGTCAATTTAAATGCAGAATAATTTTCAAGATGTCTCAAAATTTTGATACATCTATCAATATGATGTATTCCTTTACTTTTCTAGCAGATTTAAGATTTTACATGCTATATATATTTTCCTCAAACTTATGTAATTCATAATGTTTTTAAACACGGGATGTTCATCTCATCATTGTTTACACATGTAAAAATATTGAAAATATAGAAATTGGATTCAGAAACAAACTGCTAAGATATAGTACATACACACAATGGAATACTGTGCAGTCACTAAAATGATGAAATAGGATGACATTTATTGGCATAAAAAGATGATTGTGGTTCAGTTTAAAATTAAAAAGTACAAAACAGTACACATTTTTTTTTTTGTAAAAATGCTTATGTATACATAAGAAGAAAGGTATGTAGGATATGCAATCACTGAACATATTAATATTATTTATATCTGAATTGTGGGAGTTTACTTCTTTCTTCTGTGTTGTGTACATTTATTACAATGAACAGGTATTATGTTTATAATCAATAAAAGCAATTATTTCCATTTCAAAAATATTTGATTATGAACATACATGTAATTTGAAGATAAACAATTACATAGAAACAGCTCATTCTAATTATTTTATGGTCAAATAGCTAACAAAAGTGTTAACAAAATTATAGATTTATATTGCATTATTTATGAAAATGAAGATTTGTATATAAGGTAATAAAAAACAACTGAGAGTACAGAAAAAAATTTTCTTATGGTTGACTCTGTGGCATGAGTGATTTGTATTTTTAAAAAGTAATCATTTAGTGCTTGCTTCGGGAGCACATATACTAAAATTGCAACAATACAGAGAAAATTAGCATGGCCCTTGTGCAAGGATGACATACAAATTCGTGAAGCATTCCATGTTTTTCTGCTAAAAAAAAAAGTAATTATTTAAATTTTACATAAATTGGGTATTTCTCTACTTCCCAAATCTACTTGAACTGGTACATATTAAAAGAAAGACAATACAAAAAGTATAAAAATAAGTATAATATGGATGGAAGGCAGATAGTGAGACCAGAGAACTGGATGTGAAATGTGAAGAATCTGCAACCTAGATATTACAGGATAATTAATGTAACTACAATATGAAACGGAACTTTTTTTACCTGAATTTGCAATCAGCCAAGACATATAGATGGTGGAAAATAATCTAGAGACTGCATGTTCCTTAACTTTTTAAAAAAAATCTATGAATGTTATCACATGGATACATCCATGAATTTATTACAGATAACAAAAAGTTTAATTGTAGATGCTCTTCAAAAACATTTTTAAAAACATTCTATGGATTACTTACCTTTTATATTGATAGTGGATAAAGGCTGGAGGTAATTTTTTAAAATTATCTATAGGTAAAGGCAATTCATTGCAGTTATTAATCTTTTTGTATTTATTTAATGTGATCCAAGTACCCATACCAAAGAATTCAGAAAAATGAGTGGAAAGAGTGGTACTTAAAGTATCCTCCAATATCAAATCTCTCAGAAAAAGGTTTTTAAGATGTAACTCATAATTTAAATCACCACTACCTAAAGTATTAATTTTCTAAGGTACTGATTGAGAAAACACCAATATGCTTACTTCTGTGAGCATAAAGACAACTTGCAACATTTAGTAAAAGCCACTACCAATCTGTGATATGCTCACAATACATTTAAAAAGAAAATAAAAATATAAATAAATAAAAGAAATAACCTCACATTTTTTTAAGAATATTCATTTTAAATAATAAGTTAAAATGAAAACATTCACAGATGTTAATTGAATCACATATATTTTCCCCTGATTTGCTGATGTCGCAAAAGGCAAGTTAGAACTTTTCACTGTGATAGATTCAGAAGAACCATCTCACAAATATTTTCACAAAGTAATTAAATTTGTTATTATTGAAATAAAGAGAGAAGTACACTCAATCAATTGCCTCATCTTGACTGTTCAGAAGAAAAAACTCTGAGCAATAAACTTTATTCTATATATTCCTAAGGATAATATATCAAAAAATAGTATAAAATGACAATTTTACAATTAGAAATTATGCTCTTTACTAAAATGAACAAAGTTTTCTGCATTTCTCCCCAAAAGGACGTATTCACTTAAAAAAAAACTGAATTTGCATAAAATAACCCGTTATTACAAAGAAGCCCAAACTAAGTAGGCACCAGCTAAGGCTGAAACAAATTGATTATTCTTATTCTCACCACCTGCGCCGGGCCTGGCCCAGGGTGACATGCAGGGGCTTGGAACCTACTGTGCGACCATTCATCTCATCCACTGCTTTGGCAGCCTCTTCAAAAGAGGAGAAACAGACAACACCAAACCCTTTGCCTTGCCCCACTTCCATCATCACTTTGGCTCGGCTAATTGATCCAAATGGAGAAAATTCCTCCTTCAGTTTTTCATCATCTATGGTCTCATCCAGGTTCTTAATATAGATAGGCACCCCTGGAGGCCGACTTTTGTCTTTTAATCTCAGCCGTTCAAATCTCCGCCTCAACTCAGCCAAGCGTTCAATTTTCTTCTGGGCTCGCCCTACATATAGAATCTTGCCATCGATGGACTTTCCATGCAGGTCTAGCACAGCCTTTTGGGCAGCCTCGTGTGTCTCATATCTCACAAATCCAAAGCCCTTCGATTTCCCACTGGCATCTCTGATTACCTTAACACTCTCAGTTGGCCCATATTCACTGAAAAGTTCCTTTAGTTTTTCGTCATCCATGTCATCTCCCAAGTTTTTAACAAAAACATTGGTAAAAGTTGCTCGATCTCTAGTTCTGACCTCTGCTGCCCGCTCTTCCGGGAATTTGAATCGGCCAACATACACCTGGCGGTTGTTGAGCCGCACTCCATTCATGTGCCAGATGGCCCTATTGGCAGCGGCCAGGCTGTCGAAGTGCACATAGGCATAACCCTTAGAACCATTGTCATCGCATACTACTTTGCAAGAAAGAATGTTCCCAAACGCAGAAAATAAGTAAAACAGGGCCCTATTGTCTATGGATTTGTCCAGGTTTTTGATGAATATATTTCCAACTCCAGACTTTCTTAAGCGGTCATCTGGCTGAGACCACATGAGGCGGAATGGTTTGCCATTAAGCAAATCAAAATTCATGGTGTTCAGGGCCCATTCAGCATCTGCAGGGAAACGAAAGTTAACATAGCCATAGCCCAGAGGGCTGTGGGTCACGGGGTCACGGCAGATTCTGGTGAATCGCAGAGGACCGGCAGGCCTGAATTTCTTATAGAGCATGTCCTCAGTGACATCTGGGTCCAAGTCACCCACGTACAGGGCGGCCTTGAGATACTTCTTTTTCTTGCCAGCAGGCTTAGGCTCCCCGCTCCCCATTTTCCTGAGCACAGAGAGGAAGTTCTCTTAGGAGAGAAAAAAAAAAAAAAAAAAAAGAAGGCTTTCTTCTCTAAGCTATGCGCCAAACAGCTGTTCACGAACAGAAAAAGCCAAGGCAGGCCAAGAAAATCTAAAAGCAGACTCAGAATCACTGTCGAGGCTGAGAAAATGAAGTTCAGAAACAGCTGGTCAGCAGGCTCAAAACAAACGCGTTAGACAAAAAGGCACCCTAAACACGAATCTATTCTCCCTAAGGGGACTTAACATTTTCACCCATTCGAATGTAATATGTTTCAAAAGCCGGTACTAGGAAGCAAATTTTCCTTTTCCCGTGAAACTCAAAAGAAATCATCAAGCGGCTGCTTGGCTCCCAACTAGCATTGCCCAGAGAGGCCTCACGCCTGGTTTTCTGCATAAATACAGGCCTCGAGCTGCTGTTGGTTTAAAATGATATCAACAAGGGCAGGGACTGAGCGCATATTCCTCCGCCGGCTGCCTGGCTGGTCTCCAGCGGGCTCTCAGCTCATTAAGGCCGCTGCGCAGTCAGCGTCAGCGAAAAGGCACACTAGACACTTGGTGCGCTGGGACCAGCAGGCAGGGTGCAGGCAGCGGATCGGACAGAGAGACAGACAGACAGACACATGCTCGGGGTACCAAACACCGCCCAGATACCCAAGATGCCCACTGGGTACGGACCGAGTGAGGCGCGGTGATTTCGGCAGCCTGAGGCTCGCGGCAGGTCCGGAGGGACTGACTGGCAGACTCGCAGTGGGTCAGCTCAGACGCTAGGCGGGTCCAAACAGAGGAGGGGCGGAGTCAGCAAAGGGCAGAAGCACGGCAGGCGGGCCCAGCACAGACAGATGAACTGGGTAGCGTTCCACAGGACATAAGGACCAAGAGACCCAGAACAAGCTGTGGTAGGGAGGGAGATGGGCGGGGCAGGAAAAACCCGGAACCGTGCTAAGTAACTTCCCGCTTGTTGTGTGCCAAGATTAAAATGGTTTTAGATTCTTTTTTTCTAAGGTTTATTTACTAGTATTTTGAAATATTATCTTTAATCTGCTTAACTGAAAGTCAAAGAAGGAGGCAATGACTTGGGCAGAAATAACTTTTAAATTTCAAAAACTTATTCCCCAAATCATTTTTGCTTACGAAAAAGACTATAACTTGCATACTTTCTTAAATGTATTGCAAAATCAAAGTTGACAGCTGTACATGGCTTCCAGTCCATTGCTGAATGATCACAGGATCAAACAGAACACAGGGCCAGGTTATATTTGGCCTTTATCCCTTCTCCAGAATCAACAACATAAGGGTAACATTACCCCCAGGTAGGCATTTTTCTCTGCTTCAGTAATAATAAGGTTTTAATGATGTGGAGAGCCATAAAATGGCTTTTGATGGTATTTATTGCCACAAAACTTTGAAATTGTTGAACTTCCTTCACAATCACAGTTATAGAATTTGACTTAAGGAGATAAAAGTTGCAGAATACGTGTAAAATATATAATTAATATTCATAGATAAAATAACCATGTTAAGATACAGGCATTTTGCACAATTAATTATGAACTTTAACATAAACTGTCAATTTAAAATGATTACAGATTCAAATGCAATGAAATTTGACTCAGCGCATAGGTTTCCCAAGCTCTCACCTCAGAGTTTTTGAAAAACTGTTTTGGAGAGGAATTTTACCTGTTTTCAGAAATTTGCAAATATCTAGCAGACAGAAACAAATATTCAAGGAACACCTTGCACATTACTCCTCCACAAAAGAAACTCCAAACAAAACATATCAGTACTCAGGCTGGAAAAAATCCTAGGACGAAATGTTCAAAAGAAGTACATCACCTCAGTGGAAGTTCTCTTGAGAAAAAATTCCTTAGAATAACTGGTTTAATGCATGTGCTGCTTCATTTTTAACATTGTATAGTTACTGTTGGACTATAGAGTTGGGTAAAGATCATATATATTTACTCAAAAACTTACCAGTTCCTTGTGTTCTTGTGATTTTTTTCCAAGGTTCCTTTCTAAGATTTCTTTCTAAGGTTCCTTGTGTTCTTGTGATTTCTTTCTAAGGTTCTTGCTTAGGTAAGATGTGGTGACTATATGAGAAAAAGCAAATATGAACAAAAATTATTATAGAGATAGACAAACAAACTGGTCTTACAATATAATCACAGTGACCAATATGTAGAAACATGTGTGGACATCTGCTTACTTTATTGCATTTTGAATATAATTTTCATAAACATCTTTCCTTACATGCATAATCAACATCAGGCTAGAAATCTGGTCTTTTTTTATATTTATCGTTTAAAAATACTATTTTATTATAAAGACTATATTAAAATAACAACATAACCAAGAGAATTCCCATAATCTCATAACTAACTAAATCAGTATTTTCTTTTGTTCATAAAATCATTTAAATGTTCATATTCAAATTCATTAGTACATATTTTCTCAATGTTATAGACATATTAGAGAGTTAAAATGTGTGTTTTTAAAATAACCACCTTTCTACACTTACTACCTACTTTGGTCATTGCAGTGTAAACATTCTAAACTATAGTGACCTTTTTATGAGGTCAAAGACCACAATTTTTAATCTGCTTTGTAATACATGAAATTTAGCAGAGTCCCCTATTCTAATCAGAAGTTAACGTGCAAAAGGAAAGCATTTTTACTTGTAATTTGTTCAACCATATTAATAGATAGATTGAAAAGTCTCTGGAATAAAAGTCAGTTATAGAACATTTTTCTGTAATGTTTATTATATGTTAAAGGAAAATTTATAGTCTATATAGACCTGTTTTAAATAATAAAATCCATGAAAAATCCCTATATTCTTGAAGAAATTGATTGAAGCATATTTGAGCCTTTGTAAGAAACATTTTGCATGAGGAAAAAGTTAAGTATAACCAGCATTCCAAGTACATTCCATCACACATTTTTATTTACAGTTTCATAGTAGTATGTCTGCACTGTCAAAAAAAGGGGAGAGTTGGGAATTTATTCATTCTACCTTAACAGGCACTTTATTATACTGTATTTCCAATTAAACTCAGCTGTCCTTGTTTTGGGGACTTCATTATGAATGTAAAGTTGCTATTCTCTTGAATGAAGACTAGGTTGACTAAACAAAACACCATAAAGTAAAACTTTTATTACCTAGAAATTGGCTCATATATTTTTTAACAAAGAAAGGAAAGCAATTCGACACTAAAAATTTAGTATAAGGCCAGGTGAGGCAGCTCATGCCTGTAATCCAAGCACTTGGAAAGCTGAGACAGATGGATTGCTTGCGCTCACAATTACAAGACCAGTCTGAGCCAGAGCGAGACCTCCTCTCTAAAAAAATAGCTGGGCACTGTAGTGGGCCCCTGTAGTCCCAGGTACTTGGAAAGCTGAGCCAAGAGAATTGGTTGAGCCCAAGAGTTTGAGGTTACTGTGAGCTATAATGCCAGAGCACTTTACCAAGGGCTATAAGATGAGACTCTGTTTAAAAAAAGAATGTAGTATAAACAGGCATTTCTACAGTGAGTTTTGAGGTGAGAACAATTATTTTTTTCATATTCCCAAAGATTTTATTCTGACCTATGAGAATTTATGTGTTGAATAATAACCTTGAAGCATTTTGATAAGATTAATTATCAAAGAAATATTAAAGTGTAAATTTTTACATTATTTTCTAAAGTGAGAAAATGATGAAAACCAAAAAATTCAACAGAATTTAAAATGAAAAGGAATTCATGCTAAATAGACAATAAACCAGAATATCTCCTTCTCTAATATTTTATCAAAATTTTGATATTTTAAAATCATAAAAGGGAATTTAGATATGTATCCAAGGATATAGCTATAATTCATAGTTTTATAACTCTAGGGTTGTGCTAGAAATTAAGAAAATTTTTATCAAAACACTAACTTTTACATCATTAACGAACTCCTTAATGAACCAAATAAATAAATAAATATACTCCCTTTTACAATAAAAACCCTCAAAAAACTAGGTGTAGAAGGAAGTAACCCCAAACTAATTAAGGCCATATATGAAGCCCACAGGTAACATCATATTCATCAGTGTAAAACTGCAAGCTGTTACTCTAAGATCAGAAACAAGGCAAGGATGGCCACATTTTACCACTTCAATTCAATGTAGTACTGGGCCAGTAATTACTAATTACTAATTACTCTAGTACTGGGCCTAATTGGGAAGGAGAAAAAAAAAACATCTAAGTCAAAAACAAAAAAGTAAAAGTAACTTTATTTGCAAATGTCATAATCTCATCTGTAGAAAACCTAAAGTTGACACCAAATAAGAAAGAACCTGTGAGAAGTAATCAAATTATTCATTAAAGATGCAGTATATTAAATCAACATAAAAAAGGTAAGATGTATTTCTATACACTAACATCAAAGTATCTGAAAAGGAAATTAAGAAAACAAATCATGCTAACAATAAAATCAAAAGGAATAAAGTAGTCATGAATAAACTTGACCAAGGAGGTGAAAGACATGCACACTGAAAACTCTAAATCTTCCATGAAAGAAGTGACAGAAGCCACAACCAAATGGAAAAATATCCTGTATTTATGGATTGGAAACTTTAATATTAAAATGTCCATAGTATCCAAAGCAATCTATAGATTAAACAAAAGCCCTATCAAAATCTAATAGCATTTTTTTTACAGAAGTAGAAAAACAACCTAAAATTCATATGGTGACACAAATGACCCTGAATAGCCAATGCAATCTGAAACAAACAACAACAAAACTGGAGGCACCCCCTTTTTTGAATTCAAAATATATTGCAAAGCCACAGTAGTTACAACAATGTAGTATTGGTCAGATATATAGTCCAATGAAGCAGAATAGGGATCCCAGAAATAGACTCACACATGTATGGTTAACTAATCTTTACTAAGGGTGCCAAGAAAACATAGTGGGGAAATGATAGTCTCCTACAACAATGGTGTTGGAAAAATTGGATATCTACAATGCAAAAAAATAAAATTGGACACTTATTTTCTACTATACACAAAAATCAACCCAGAATATATTAAAGACTTACAACTTAAGACCTAAAACTCTAAAATCTTAAAAGAAAACAGAGGAAAAACTTCATGGCATTGGACTTGGCAATGAAATCTTGAATAAGACACCAAAGAATAAGATAGTAAAGCCAAAATAAAAAAGAGAGACTATATTAAACAGATAAGCACAGAAAAAGAAACAGCCAAAGAGTGTACTGGCAATTTATGGAATGGGAGAAGATATTTGTAGAACATGGATCTGAAAATGGGTTAATGTCTACAAGATACAGGGAACTAACTCCTACAACTAAATAGCAAGAAACCAACTTCAGTAGATTATCATCAAAAGAAGACATATAAATGAGAAAAAAAGTGTAAAAAAATACTAAATATCACTAATTATTATTTAAAAACAAATCAAAACCACAGTTGGATATTACTTAACATCTTCTAGGATAACTAGTAGAAGAAATTAAAAGTTATGTGTAACAAGGCTATGGAGAAATTTGAACACATGTTCACTGTTGGTGTGAATGCAAAGTGATGCAGCTGCTATGGAAAAAAGTATGCATGTTCCTCAAAAATGTAAAAGTAGAATTACCATATGATCTAGAAATTTTATTACCAAGTATATATCTAAAAGAATTGACATCAGAATCTTGAGGAGATATTTTCACTCTCACATTCATTATAGCATTATTCACAATAGCTTAGTTATGGGAAAAGACATGAAAGTTTGTTAGTGAATGAATGCATGAAGAAATTATGCTATTGTTGTTAAATTTTAAGACTTTTTAATTCTGTGAAGGCAAAAAGTGGAAACCTAATAATCACATGTATATGTAAAATAATAATAAAAAAATTATGGTATATACATACAGTGGAGTATTATTCAGCCTTAAAAAATAAAAAAAGTATATTGTGCTATATGTTGCAACATAGATGAACAGCAAGAACATTATGATGAGTGAAATAAACCAATCACAGGATAAATAATGTCTTTTTTTCCAGATCTATGATTTATTTGGAACAGACTTCCAGTAATATACAGTAGTGTAGGCTGTATGAAGAATTCAGCTAATATAAAGTTTTAGCCAGGCTCCATGGCTCATGCCTGTATCACAGCACTCTGGGAGGCTTAGGCAGGTAGATTGCCATGAGCTCACAAGTTCCAGACCAGGCAGAGCAAGAGCAAGACCCTATCTCAAAAAAAAAAAAAAAAAAAACAACCAAATAAAAAACAGCTGGGTGTTATGATGGGCACCATAGTCCCAGCTACTCAGGAGGCTGAGGCAAGAGAATCTCCTAAGCCCAAGCGTTTGAAGTTGCTGTAAGCTATGATGCCATAGCACTCTACCAAGGGTGACAAAGTAAAACTCTCTCTCTCTCTCTCTCAAAAAAAGTAAATACATAAATAAAGTTTTAGTTACATGAAATGAATAGGTTCTTGATATCTGCTGTACAACATTATGCTCATAGTTAGCAATGTTATATTGTTCTCTTTCTAAAATCTGTTAAAAGAATACATCTCACTGTGGTTTCCATTCATATTGTACAACACAATTTATCTTATGTTAAATATTCTTACAACAATTAAAAAAATATGCATTGAACCATGATTTATTCATAGTTCTATTTTAAGTTCTTTGTGGTATCCCCATACAATTTTCCATAAAGTTAATACTAGTTTGCAGTTCTAACAACAGTGTATAAGAGTTACTTCTCTCCACATCCATACCAGCATATGTTGTTTTGGTACTATTTAATATGAGCCATTTTCATAGGAGTTAGGTGATATCCCATTGTGCTTTTGATTTGCTTTCCTCTAATGATTAGAGATGTTGAGCATTTTTTTTCACAAGTTTGTTGGCCATTAGTGTATCTTCATTTGAAAAATTTCTGTTTATGTTTTTTTACCCACTTTTTAATGAGGTTATTTGGTTGTTTCTGGATGATTTGCTTTATCCCTTTGCAGTTTTTCATTATCATTGTCTACTTGCTCTTTTGATTATGTCCTTGGCTGTGCAGAAGCTTTTTACTTTGATCAGGTCCCATTTATTTATTTTTATTGTTGCTATGATTGCTTTGGGGGTCTTCTTCATGAATTCTTTTTTTTTTTTTTTTTGGTGGGAGCTAGGTTTGAACCCGCTACCTCCAGCATTTTGCCATATGGGGTCCGTGCCCTACTCCTTTGAGCCATAGATGCCGCCCTTCTTCATGAATTATTTACCTAGGCTGATATGTATGTGTTTTTCCAACATTTTCTTCCAGTATTGTTATAGTTTCCTGTGTTAGGATTAAGTCTTAGATCCATCACAAATTAATTTTTCTGAGTGGTGCGAGATGTGAATCCTGTTTCAGTCTTTGCATGTGGATGCCCAGTTTTCTCATTACCATTTATTGAATAGATTTTCTTTCCCCCAGCATATGTTTTTATCTGCTTGTCAAAAAATAGATGGAATATGAATATAATTTCCTCCCTGGGACTCTGTTCTACTTCACAGGCCTATGTGTCTGTTTTTGTGCCAGTAACATGCTTTTTTGATTATTATGGCCTTGCAGAATAGCTTGAACTCCAGTAAAGTGATAAATCCTGCCTTGTTTTTTGTTTTTCTTTTCTTTTTTGAGACAGAGTTGGGTGGAAGGACCAGTTGGGGAGGTCTGCATCTTTTCCACTTCCAGTCACCATCAGTGGTGGACTGCAGCAGTTCAAATTTGTCACAGCAGGGATTCCACACACACACACACACACACACACACACACACACAAAATCATTGCTCTTTTAAACTGGATGGGAGAGCAGGCTGATAGCAAGATAGAAAACATTAATGCTAACCAGAAAAAGCCCCCAACCTAAAAGCCTCACCTGGAGGTCCATGCTAGCCAGTACTATGCCAACAAACTTGGAGAAAGCAAGAATCTAATGCTACAATCCAAATAGGGTGCTTCCTGAGGCTGAGTAGGAAGGACCATTGGCCTAAGCTCCACTTCATTTGAATAGTCAGTGGTGAAAGAGTGGATCTCCTTATTCTGATGTCTCCAAATCTGATCTTATCCTACTGTTTTTAGTTGCAAAATAAGTCCCATTGTCTCTAAATAACTATTTAGGAGTGACCTAAAATTTCAACTTAAAAAGTATTATAAATACACAAATAAACTGAAAATTCATATGGGGAGGAACCAGCAGAAGAACACTGGAAAAATGAAAAATCAGAGCAGATCAACCCCTCCAAGAGATTTCAAGGGAGATAAAGTAAAAGTACCATCCCTAGAGAAATTGCTGAAATCTCAGAAATACAATTTGAAATGTCAATGACAAATAACACAAATGGAACTAAAGAGAAAATGGAAAAAGAAATGTAAAAAGAAGTCAAAAATTGTCTCAAGAATTTAGTGAAACTAAAAGCAAAGTCATAAAGGATCTGGATAGACCTAGAAGGATACAGCAGTGATTAAGGAATTAGAAGAGGCATTCAAAAAGATTCAAAACAATTGAGAGACTCAGCAATATAGTGGAACAGGGAGAAGAAGTCTCAGCAACAGAGTAGAACAGGGAGACGAAAGAAGCGTGGAAATCTAAGACAAGACTTTTGAATCAACACAATCATTCAAAGAGGCAGACAAAATAAAAAAGAATAAAAGCAAACTTTTCCTGAGAGAGTTGTGTAACTACTCCTACTGACTGAACATTTAAATTATAGGGGTTCCTGAAGGAGAAGAAGATACTCCAAAGGGCACAGAAGCTCTTCTTCAAAACATTATTGGTGGAAAATTTCCCAAGCATTTCAAGAGACCCCAAAATCCAGATACTAAAAAGTTCTAGAACTATAGCATGATTCTATTTAAACAAAGCAACTCATAGACATAGCAATTAACCTGCCCAAAGCCAAAATGAAAAAGCAACTTCTGCAAGCAACCAAGTGTAAAAAATTCTTATCTCCAACCAGAAAAAATATGAGGATGACAGTGGACTTCTCAGTTGAAATTTTTCAAGCCAAAAATGGGTGGTCATGTGTCTTTAACCTTCATAAGAAAAACAATTTGCAGGCCTGGATTCTGTATCCTGCTTAACTAAGTTTCATTTTTGATTTTGAAATCAAACATTTCCCTGACATGCAATCATTGAGGAAATTTGCAACAATAAGACCAGCTCTGTAGGAAGTACACAGCCCCACTCATCACACTGACTACCACAATGGACCACTAGCAAAATAAACACACCCAGAAATTAAAGGACAAACCTAGATTGCATAATAGTGCAAGGTAAAAAAAAATCTGATCAAAAGACCTCTACAAAACAAGACAGATAGTACACATTATATTTTTAGTTCTCTGAATAAATGTGAATAGCTTGAATTCCCTGCTGAACAGGCAAAGGCTGAATGACTGGGAAAAAAAAAAGAAAAAGAAAAAAACATCACAAGTCAACTATATACTGTTTTCAGAAAACACACCTAACCTCTAAATAAATAAATAAACCGGGTAAAGAAATGGAAAACAAAATTTTAAGCAAATGGAAATCAAAAGAAAATAGGGGTTGTAATCTTATTTGCAGACACAATTGGATGAATGTAAATCAACAAAAATAAGGAAAGACAAAGTTGGAATCTATATAATGTTCAAAGAATCAATACAGAAGGAGAGATTTCAATCCTGAACGTTTGCATAACCAACTAACTAAAATGCTCCTAGATATATAAAATGAACCCTAACTGATCTGAACATTTGGATACCCTTCAACTCCATAATATCTGGGTATTTCAAAACCCCTCTGGGCAGCGCCTGTGGCTCAAAGGAGTAACACGCCAGTCCCATATGCTGAAGGTGGTGGGTTCAAACCCAGTCCTGGCCAAAAATGAAAAAAAAAAAAAAAAAACCTGACAGAACTGGACATGTCCTCCTGTAAGAAACTAAACAAAGAAACAAAAAAATAACACAAGGGACTAAAAATGACCTTAGAACAAATGGGCTTAAACACATACAGAACATTTCATTCAAATAAAATTGACTATACAGTCTTCTCATCAGCACATGGATTATGCACCAAAGTTGATTATCTCTTAGGACACAAATAAAACCTCAACAAATTTTAAAGAATAGAAACTGTACTTTGGGCAGCACCTGTGGCTCAGTGAGCAGGGTTCCAGTCCCATATACTACGGGTTCAAACCCGGGCCCGGCCAAATTGCAACAAGAAAATAGCTGGGCATTGTGGCAGGTGCCTGTAGTCTCAGCTACTTAGGAGGCTGAGGCAAGAGAATCACTTAAGCTCAAGAGCTGGAGTTTGCTGTGAGCAGTGACATCATATCACTCTATCGATGGTGACAAAGTGAGACTCCGTTTCTTAAAAAAAAAAGAAGAAGAAGAAAAGAAACTGTACCTTGTATCTTCTCAGACCATCAAGAAATAAAAGTAGAACTCAACTGCAGCAGAAATTATTATATCCATATGCAGTCATTGAAACAAAACAATCTAATTATGAATGACAGCTGGGTCAAGGAAGAGGTAAAGAAGGAAATCATTATATTTCTTGACCAAAATGATAATGAAGCCAAAAGCTATGAAAATTAGTGGGATATTTCAAAAGAAATCCTACAGGGAATTTCATAGCATTAGATGCCTGCATCCAGAAAGCAGAAAGAACACAAGGCAACAACTAAACGGACCATCTCAAGGGGCTGGAAAAGGAAGAGCAATCCAATCCCAAGCCTAGCAAAGAAAATAAATAACCAAAAGTGGAGCAGAATTAAATGAAATTGAAAACACAAGAATCATTCAGAAGATCTGTAAAACAAGAACTCTGTTCTTTGATAAGATTAAATATATCTATAAACCTTTGGCCAGATTAACTGAAGTAAGCAAGTAAGAATTATAATAACCTCAATCAGAAACATAAGAGAAGAAATAACAACAAAGATACAAAAGATCCTCAATTATTAATGGGAGGCGCCTGTGGCTCAGTGAGTAGGGCGCCGGCCCCATATACCGAGGGTGGCGGGTTCAAACCCAGCCCCGGCCAAACTGCAACAAAAAATAGCCGGGCGTTGTGGCGGGCGCCTGTAGTCCCAGCTACTTGGGAGGCTGAGGC